>RCUC01125178.1:0-25470 GCA_003697995.1 Taxidea taxus jeffersonii | reverse complement strand
GCTGAACAAGAGAGCCAGATGCGGGGCTTGATCCCAGGACCCTGAGATCACAACCTGAGCGGAAGGCAGAGGCTTAACCCACTGAGCCACCCAGGTGCCCCTAGAGCTTTATTTTGAAATAAAACACTAATTGAGGGTAGTAAAGAAACTCTGCCATGTGACAATGAGCCCTTCACCTGGCAGTTGAGCCTGGTCTAAGGTGTCAGGATGGGATGGGGGGTGGGCACAAGGGAGGAGATAAAAAGTGAGTTGGCTCATTTCATCCTTTTGCCTCTGGATACAAAAGCAATGCACAGAAATTCACCTGACAGAGCACAGTCATGAGATGTTGACTTATCTTGGTTGGCTGTAACTGGGGATAAGATAAATGTTTTCCTTCTTTATTATTTCCTGGCCTTCCTTCCACTGAGGATCTTTTTTTAAAATTTTTTTATTATTATCTTTTATGATGTTCTATTAGACAACATATAGTACAACATTAGCTTTTGATGTAGTGTTCAGTGATTCATCAGTTGCATATAATACCCAGTGCTCATCAGATCACATGCCCTCCTTAACACCCATCACCAGTTACCGATTCCCCTGACCCCCTACTTTCTGCAACCTTCAGTTTTGTTCCTGGAGTGGAGAGTGTCTCATGGTATGTCTCCCTCTTTGATTTCTTTCCATTCAGTTGTCCCTCCCTTCCCCTGTGGTCCTCTGCACTATTCCTTATGTTCCACATATGAGTGAAACCATATATAATTATCTTTCTCTGCATCACTTATTTCACTTAGCATAATCCCCTCCAGTTCCATCCATGTGAATGCAAATGGCAGGTATTCATCCTTTCAGATGGCTGAGTAATATTCCATTGTATACATGAACCACATCTTCTTTATCCATTTATCTGTTGAAGGATATCTCAGCTCCTTCCACAGTTTGGATATTGTGGACATTGCTGCTATGAACACTGGGGCACATGTGTCCCTTCCTTTCATTACATCTGTATCTTTAGGGTAAATACCTAGTAGTGCAGTTGCTGGGTCGTAGGATAGCTCTATTTTATTTAAATGTTTTATTCATTTACTTGACAGAGATCACAAGTAGGCAGAAAGGCAGGCAGGCAGAGAGAGAGATAAGGGGGCAAGCAAGCTCCCTGATGACTGGAGATCCTGATGTGGGGCTTGATCTCAGTACCCTGAGATCATGACCTGAGCCAAAGGCAGAGGCTTAACTCCCTGAACCACCCATGCACCCCGGATAGCTCTATTTTTAATGTCTTGAGGAACCTCCATACTGTTTTCCACATTGACCAATAACCAGAAAGAAAACTGAGACAGAAATAAAAAACCTCCCACAAAATAAGAGTTGAGGGCCAGATGGCTTCCCAAGAGAATTCTATCAAACATTTAAAGAAGAAATAATACCTATTTTACTGAAACTGTTTAGAAAAATAGAAATGGAAGGAAAACTTCCAAATTCATTCTATGAGGTCAGCATTATCCCAATCCCAATACCAGGCAAAGACCCTATCAAAAAGGAAAATTACAGGGACACCTGGGGTTCAGTTGGTTAGGCGGCTGCCTTCGGCTCAGGTCGTGATCCCAGCGTCCTAGGATCGAGTCCCACATCGGGCTCCTTGCTCGGCAGGGAGCCTGCTTCTCCCTCTGCCTCTGCCTGCCACCCTGTCTGCCTGTGCTCATTCGCTCTCTCCCCCTCTCTCTCTGACAAATAAATAAATAAAATCTTTTTTTAAAAAAAGGAGAATTATAGATCAATATCCCTGATGAACATGGATGCCAAAATACTCAACAAGATCCTAGCCAATAAGATCCAACAGTACATTAAAAGGATTAGCACTACCACCACGACCAGGTGGGATTTATTCCTGGGATGCAAAGGTGGTTAAACATTTGCAAATCAGTCAATGTGATTGATCATCTTTACAAAAGAAGAGAAAAGAACCATATGATCCTCTCAACCAGTATGGGAAAAGTATTTGAAAAATACAGTATCATTTCTTGATGAAAATTCTTCAAAGTATAGGGATAGAGGAAACATACCCCAATATCATAAAAGCCATCTATGAAAAGCCCACAGAAAACATCATTCTCAATGGGTAAAAACTGAGACCTTTTCCCTTAAGGTTGGGAACATGAGAGGGATGCCTACTCTTACCCCAATTGTTCAACATAGTACTAGAAGTTCTAGCCTCAGCAAACAGACAACAGAAATAAAAGGCATTTAAATTGGCAAAGAAGTCAAACACTCTCTCTCTTCACAGATGGCATGATACTTTTTGTGGAAAACCCAAAAGACTCCACCCCCAAATTACTAGAGCTTATAAAGCAATTCAGCAACATGGCAGGATACAAAATGGAACCAGTTCCTTAATTTCTCTTTCTTTAGTCATATTGTTAATATATAACAGTGCATGATTTCTGTGCATTGCTTTTGTATCCACTGAGGATCTTGATAAAATTTTATGCAAAGACCACTAGAGGGGCAAATGTGGGGAGCCTTCCTGTGCCTACATCTTCTGTAAAGTGGGCCACCTTGCTTCACCTAGCTATAACAGGGACTGGATTCTGTGTGCCCCAAGGCTGATTGCTTTAGGAGGTGATTTCCCCTCCTTTGAGACACACATGATTTCCTTGAAAGCATAGAGCACAAAAGCACAAAATTTCTCATTGTGCATGAAAGTCATCTGCTCTTAATGCAGAGTTCTGAACAGAAAATAAGTCCTGAGTTATAGGCATGCTGTATTAGAGGTATATAAATTCATTCTGATGCCAAAGAAGCCCTTCCTTTATTTTTCTTTTATTAGGTAATTGATCAGTAACATTGATCAGGAAAAATTATGCCTGGGGTGCCTGAGCATCTGCCTTTGGCTCAGGGCATGATCCCAGGGTCCTGGGATGGAGACATGTGTCCTTCTCCCTGCTCAGCAGAGAGTGCTTCTCCTGCTCCTTCTTACCCCTCCCCCTCCGACTCTCTGGCTCTCTCTCTCCCTGTCAGGTAAATGAATAAAATTTTTAAAAAAAGAAAAAATTATGCTTTGTTAACTATATCCTCATATGAACATCAATGAACTCAACTGTCAGAACATCAATTCCTGTGTCAGGCATTAACTGGAACAGATAAAGCTATGTGATATGTCACTGTGTGGGATCCAGGACAGCCACACTCTCAAAGGCATTCAGAAAATTTGATTTTACTATCCTATAATAAAATGGGAAATTGCACCTGATAGATGGAGGTTTAAAGCTGTTCCAGTCCTCTACATGAATACTATTTAATGTTCCCTAGGCATCCTTTCTGAGAAGGAAAAATGACAGAGATGGGAGCAGCCCATGCTCCTTGTACTGTAGATGTAAGCGTCCCCCCACCTTCACTTCCAGCATACATTTTCTTTCCTAAGCCCCATATCTTGTCATCGTTGGGGTAGAACTTAATGTCGAGAGATGACAACTGACTGTGTCCAATGCAGAGAAAGACAGAAATGATCTATGAGCAAAGGCTTTTAGGGTCAGAGTATAAACATTGCCTTTTTAAATGACTTCATTGTGTGTTTTGGTCTTCTGAAGGTGGGCCTGTGTAATTTTCACCTTCATGAGAAATGCATATGGTTTGAGAGGAGGTGCAGAGTTTTTGGACTGCTGGACAGGAAGTGGATCAGAGGAGCATTGGCTCCTGGGTTCTGGGAATCTGGAGTGTCAGAGCCTCTGCTGCAGAGTTGCTGCCTTGGCCTGTGATGGACGAGACTGTTCAGAAGAAGATGAGCCACCACAGGTGGAAAGCCCTATTGAATCATAGACTCTACTCTAGTCTGGGTTCTCAGGCACTGAGCAGGAGCGATTCCTTACTGGTGATATCTCTTTCCCTGTTACCTCTTAACAGCACTTGCCTGATATTAAATTGTAATGGCAGAAAGTTTTATGATTCTTGGGCTCGGGGCACATTAACATTTCCTTTTCCCAACTGTCTATTTGACTTTAAAATAATTCAGGTTGTTTTCAGAATAAATTATTGTTAGAATAACCAAGTCTCATTTTAAGTGGAGCATAAAGATCAAGAAATTGGGTTTAATATTTATTTTTTTAAAGATTTTATTTATTTGACAGACAGAGATCACAAGTTGGCAGAGAGGCAGGCAGAGAGAGAGGAGGAAGCAGGCTCCCTGCTGAGCAGAGAGCCTGATGCGGGGCTCGATCCCAGGACTTGGGGACCATGACCCGAGCCAAAGGCAGAGGCTTCAACCCACTGAGCCACCAGGCGCCCTAAGAAATTGGGTTTAAATGAAATCCAAAGAGAATATTGTTAGATAATTTGAGCATTTGAAAATCAGGGTACATTGTGTTTTTGAGAGAAGTAAGGGTGATACCTGCTTCCTTGAGATTTTTAAAAGTGAAGTAACCAGCTACCTACTCTAGATGATGTTGCTATTCCCCACTCAGGGGCAAGAGGCTGAACTAGCTGGTGTTCAAGGTTCTCTGACCTTGAGAACTTGAGTGAACCATGAGTGTTGTGTGATAAATTAGTAGGTGCATGATGGGAGCTTTTGGGGGTCAAGACCCCAGACAGTCTGCTATGGGCTAAATTATGTCCCCACCCAAGATTCATATGTTGAAGCTATAATCCCCAGTGTCATGGTATTTAGAAATAACACTTTTGGGAAGTAATCAGGTTTGGGTGAGGTCATAAGCATGGGACTCTCATGATGGGATTAGTGCCTCATAAGAAGAGACACCAGACAGCTTGTTCCTTCTCTTTCTACCATGTGACGACACAGTGCAAAGGCAGCCATCTTCAAGTCTGGAGGACTTGAAGTCTGGTTCTCACCAGAAACCCCAATACTGGCCCTTGAACTTGGACTTGTAGCCTCCAGACTGTGATAAGATAAATTTCAGTTGCATTAATCACCCAACCTGTGGGATTTTATTGTTATGGCAGCCTGGGAAGACTGGCAATGCCCAAGGCGGTTCAGACTGTTGTGTTTGTAGAGGGGCCTGATG
Organism: Taxidea taxus jeffersonii; assembly: GCA_003697995.1. Classification (NCBI taxonomy): domain Eukaryota; kingdom Metazoa; phylum Chordata; class Mammalia; order Carnivora; family Mustelidae; genus Taxidea; species Taxidea taxus. The sequence goes on along the minus strand of RCUC01125178.1, from coordinate 20,473 downwards.
ATCTATATCAGCAGGCTCTTTGTTACAGGTGGTGGACAAGTTTGGTTTACTCCTGCAAGCAATGTTCCTGGACACTTCAGTGGACTCACAGTCTCAGCAACTTTTCTAATTTTGGTGGGACATTCCAGGTGTCCTCTCCCTTCTACCCTGTAGATACTTACTTACTTACTTACTTACTGCTGCTAAGAAAAAAAAATCAGAGGAATTTAACTTTATCCTTCAGAGGACATGTTTCTGTATATCTTGAAAACAAAATAAAACAACCCAAATAAATGACCCTCTTATGGCCCCATTGGCATTCTTTTATGGCTAAACATATATGTAATTTTGCTGCTCAAGAAGCAGCAGGATAAAACCTGGAATTCAGGGACCCCCTATCAGGAACTATACCCCATTTGTCAGCTCACAAGTTAGTCTGCCATTTTCATGGTCACTGATAGAAAATACACAAGTCCCATGTCAGAGGACAAGGACTCCATTCTTATAATAGTAACAGTAACCCATAATCAGAATTTTTCAGTACTGGTCCAACTCAGTGGGTTGTGTCACAGGAGAGGAATCCTTAGGCCTCTGAATTTTTATAATGGCAAGTCAGCATACCTGTTGTTCATTCCAGAGTGAGAGTAAATCTATTGCCATCTTTCAAGGTTGTTCACTGCACAAACATCCTTGAAAAGATAGTCCAGAACAAAGGCCACCAGTGCCTCTGCTCACAAGATATGCAGAAACATGAGAGACCCATGAGGGACTGTCTCCCAACATCTCAATAAGCCATGTCCCACTTATCCATCTTTACCCTTGCCTCACATCACATGTCCTCATGGCAAACTGCTTGTATCCCTGCTTCATGGGGCTGCTTGTTCATAATACCTTCTTCCTCCCCAGATGCTTCTTGCTCATCCTTTAGGGCTCAACAATGCACTGTCTCTGCACTGGGTTAGAAACATTCCCTGGCAAGATTTCTATGGACGACCATGAATATTGTGACACAGAATCCAGGGTATGGCACATTTTTCCAGAGTGAAGAGACCCTCCTTGGTTTCTCAAGACCACCTACCATCATTGCCACTCTAAAGGATCATAGAAAAATTCAGATGTGACTGTGGTTCATCTTTCCATGGACATCTTTCCTGCCCTAGTCAACTGCAAGTCCCCTGAGGATGGAGTTCCCCAAAGTTGGGAACCTTGGCAGAATAACAAGTGGTTGAGCTTGTGGCAGAGTAGCAAGTGGGTGTTGAGCACATGTTAATTCCTCCCTGATGGGTGGTTCATGAGTTCAAGCCCTGCATTGGGTGTGAAGTTCACTAAAAACAAAACAGTAAAAACAATGACAATGAAAAACTTACCATAAAAAAAAAAACACCTTCATGCCCTGTTGGCTTTAGTATAGAATTCTACCAATAATTTAAGAAAGAGATGATGCCAATTCAATCCAAACATTTCTAGAAACTTGCAGATGAGGAAAGAGTTTCTCATTTTCAATGGGAGCAGCATTACCTGTAATTTCAAAACCAGAAAAGACATTACAAGAAAAGAGGACTGCATTTTAAGATTTCTCATGAACATAGATGTGAACATTCTTAAGATTTTAGTAAGTTGGATACAATAAAACATAAAGAATAAATCACAACCAAGTGGAGTTTATTCTAGGAACACAAGCACAGTTTAACATTAGAAAATAAATCAATGTAGGGGCGCCTGGGTGGCTCAGTGGGTTAAAGCCTCTGCCTTTGGCTCAGGTCATGATCCCAGGGTCCTGGGATCGAGCCCCACATCGGGCTCTCTGCTCAGCAGGGAGCCTGCTTCCTCCTCTCTCTCTGTCTGCCTCTCTGCCTACTTGTGATCTCTGTCAAATAAATAAATAAAATCTTTAAAAAAAAAGAAAAAAGAAAATAAATCAATGTAGTTATTTTTAACACACTAAAAAGAAAAATCATATGATCATCTCAATAGATGTAGAAAACAATTTGGCAACATCCAACATCCAAACACGTTAAAATTGGTAAAAAAATAGTTTCTAGAGTATAGATCCTCTACCTCTTTGGTTAGGTTTATTCCAAGGTATCTTAAGGTTTTTGGTGCTATTGTAAATGGAATTGATCCCCCAATTTCTCTTTCTACAGTTACATTCTTAGTGTCTAGGAAAGCAAATGATTTCTGTACATTGATTTTGTATCCTGCCACATTACTGGATTGTTGTATGAGTTCTAGTAGTTTGGGGGTATAGTCTTTGGGTTTTCCACATAAGGTATCATGTCATCTGCGAAGAGAGTTTGACTTCTTCTTTGCCAATTTGTATACCTTTTATTTCTTTTGTTGTCTGATAGCTGTTGAACTATGTTGAACAAGACTGGCAAGAGTTGGCATCCTTGTCGTGTTCCTGATCTTAAGGGAGAGGCTCTCAGCTTTTCCCCATTGAGAGTGAAATTCGTTGTGGGCTTTTCATAGGTGGTTTTTATGAAGTTGAGGAATGTTCCCTCTATTCCTACACTCTGAAGAGTTTCAACCAGGAAAGGATGCTGTATTTTGTCAAATGCTTTTTCTGAATCAATTGAGATTATATGGTTCTTTCTTTTTTTATTAATGTGTTCTATCACATGATTGATTTGCAAATTTTGAGCCACCCTTGCATTCCAGGAATAAATCCCATCTCATTGTGATGCATAATCCTTTTAATGTACTGTTGGATCCTATTGGCTAGGATCTTGTTGAGCATTTTTGCATCCATGTTCATCATAGAAATTGGTATGTAATTCCCTTTTTTGATGGGGTCTTTGCCTGGTTTTGGGATCAAAGTAATGCTGGCCTCATAGAACGAGTTTGGAAGTCTTCCTTCTTTTGAAACAGCTTCAGAGGAATGGCATTATTTCTTCCTTTAAAAAATTATTTATTTTTAGGGCACCTGGGTGGCTCAGTGGGTTAAGCTGCTGCCTTCGGCTTGGGTCATGATCTCAGGGTCCTGGGATCAAGTCCCGCATCAGGCTCTCTGCTCAGCAGGGAGCCTGCTTCCCTCTTTCTCTCTCTCTGCCTGCCTCTCTGCCTACTTGTGATCTCTTTCTGTCAAATAAATAAAATCTTTTAAAAAAAATAAAAAATTATTTATTTTAAAATTTCTTTTCAGTGTTCCAGAATTCATGTTTATGCACCACACCCAGTGCTCCATGCAATAAATGCCCTCCATAACACCCACCACCAGGCTCACCCAACCTCCCACCCCCTCCCCTCCAAAACCCTCAGTTTGTTTCTCAGAGTCCACGTCTCTCATGGTTTATCTCCCCCTCCAATATTATTTCTTCTTTAAATGTTTTGTAGAATTCCCCCAGGAAGCCATCTGGCCCTGGGCTCTTTTTTTTTGGAGGGGGGTTTGATTACTGCTTCAGTTTCATTACTCATTCTTGTTCTATTCAGATTATCAGTTTCTTCCTGTTTCAAAACATCTTGGTAGTTTATAATTTTCCAGAAAGACATCCATTTCTTCCAGGTGGCTTAATTTATTAGCATATAGTAGCTGATAATAATTTCTAACAATTGTTTCTTTGGTGTTGGCTGTGATCTCTCCCCTTTCATTCATAATTTTATTGATTTGAATCCTTTCTCTTTTCAATAAGTCTAGCCAGTTTATTGATCATATTAATTCTTTCAAAGAATCAGCTTCTAGTTTTGCTGATTGCTCTAATGTTTTTCTGGTTTCTACTTTATTGATCTCTGCTCTAATATTTATTATTTCTCTTCTCCTGCTTGGTTTATGTTTTATTTGCTGTTCTTTCTCCAGTTCCTTTAGGTGTAAGGTTAGCTTATGCATTCAGGATTTTTCCACTTTTGAGTGAAGCTTGGATGGCTATGCATTTCCCCCTTAGAACCACCTTTGCAGTATCCCATAAATTTTGGACCAATGTGTTTTCATTCTCATTGGTTTCCATGAATTGTTTAAGTTTTTCTTTAATTTCTGGTTGACCAAAATACTCTTTAGCAGTATAGTCTTTATATTCCAAGTGTTTGAATTCCTTCCAAATATTTTCTTGTGGTTGAGTTCCAGTTTCAAAGCACGGTGGTCTGAAAATATGCAGGGAAAAAGCTCAGCCTTTTGGTATCAGTTGAGACCTGATTTGTGACCCAGTATGTGGTCTATTGTGGAGAAGTTTCCATGTGCATTGAAGAAGAATGAATATTCTGTTGTTTTAGGGTGGAATGTTCAGTATATACCATGAAGTCCATCTGGTTCAATGTGTCATTCAAAGCTCTTGTTTCTTTGTTGATCTTCAGCTTAGATAATCTGTCTATTACTGAGATTGGAGTTTTGAGGTCTCCTACTATTAAAGTATTATTATCAATATGATTCTTTATTTTGGTTAACAGTGGACTTATGTAGTTGGCTGCTGCCATGTTGGGAGCATAGATATTTACAGTTGTTAAATCTTCTTGTTGGATAAACCCTTTACTACAGTAGCTTTACTACAGTCTTTAGCTTAGAGTCTATTTTGTCTGATGTTACCCCAGCTCTCTTCTGAGGTTCATTGGCATGAAAAATTGTTCTCCATCCCCTCATTTTCAATCTGGAGGTGTCTTTAGTTTCAGAGAATGACTGTCTTGTAGACAGCATATGGATGGATTCTATCTTTGTATCCAGTCTGCAATCCTGCAATCCTGTGCTGTTTTATGGGAGCATTTAGGCCCTTCACATTGAGAGTGACTATTGAAAGCTAAGATTTTAGTGCCATCTTGTTGCCCATGAAGTCCCTGTTCTATAGATTTTCTTGGTGAATTTCTGGTCTATCCTACTCTTGGAGTCTTGCTTCTTTTATAGAACCCCCTCTCCCCTTAATATTTCTTACAGGGCCAGCTTGGCAGTCACATATTCTTTCAGTTTCTGCCAGTCCTGGAAGCTCTTTATCTCTCCATTGTTCTGAATGGCAGCCTTGTTGGATAAAGTATTCTTGGCTGCATGTTCTTCTCATTTAGTACACTGAATATGTCTTGCCAGCCCTACCTGGCTTGCCAGGTCTGTATGGACAGGTCTGATGTTTTTGTGATATTCCTCCCCCCTGGAGGTAAGAAATATTTTCCCCCTAGCTGCTTTCAGGATCACTTCATGGGTTCTAAGATTTTCAAGTTTTACTATTATATGTGGAGGTGTTGATCTGTTCTCTTTGATCTTGGGAAGGATCCTCTCGGCCTCTTGGATATGAATGCTTGTTTCCTTCCCCAGATTAGGGAAGTTTTCAGCTATGATTTGCTCAAATAAATCTTCTAGTCCTCTCTCGACCCCTTCAGGGATCCCAATAATTCTGACATTGGAATGTTTCATGGCATGACTAATCTCTCGCTGTCTGATCTCTTTGGCTTTCAGGAGTTTATCCCAGGCCTCCATGGCTTCCTTCTGTTCTATCATCTTATCATCTAGCTCACTAACTCGTTCTTCAGCCTCATTTACCTTGGCTGTCAGAGTACCCAGTTTAGACTGCATCTCATTTATAGCATTATAGCATATTTAAGCTTGGCCTGATTAGATCTCATTTCTGTCCTTAGAGATTCTATATTGTCACTAATATTTTTCTCAAGCCTAGATATCAATTTCGTAGTTGCTACTCTGGAAGCCATCTCTGACATCTTGCTTATATCCATATCCATTAGGTCTGTGGCAGAGGCAATGGTCTCTGATTCTTTTCTTTGTTGGGAACTCCTCCTCTTAGTCAATCTGTTGAGGAGTGATTGAGGGAATGTACAGAGTCCAAAATATCAACCAAGATCTAGGCAAGATGCACCCATTTTATGGGGACCATAAGGCTGTCATCCTCTTGTTCTTCCAGCCTGTCTTCTGGGTAAGGGTCCTGCTGCACTGTTTCCTAGGCTACTCTGCCTGGGCAGAGTTGCCCCGCCCCATCAGGGGGCTGGAGTTCATGGAAACTGGGGTTTTTTTTTGAGCTTTTGTTCTCTGAAGGCTTTCCACACTTTTTCTGGGTGTCAAAGCTAAAAATGCCACACCCATACCTTTGTCCCAGAGAAATCACAGTCTGCTCTTCTCTGAAACCTCCAGAACACAGTCTCCATTTCTGTAAGCACTGCTGAAAACTGCAGCCTCCTGAAAGCAGTGTGCACCCAAAGAGACCTCCTCACTATTGATCTAGGAATCCAGGCTTGTCTCTGCCCTTTGTGCTTCTAAAACCAAGAGCTGTCCTGGGTTCATTCATGTGCACTGCAGCTCTGGGATCCTGTCTGGGTGCTGTTCTCAATTCCTTCCCAGCTACTACTGCTCTGGGGTTCTTTTCCAGTCTGCCAGCACAGGATGCTTTTGTGCTCTGGTGTTATATAACTTTCCAGGGCCAGCTTATGGCACCTCCTTCCACTTTCTGCTTATCCTCTGATATCTGCCCTTCATACCTCACAACAAGAGATGTTTTTCTGCTTGTGGAGAACCAGACATACATTCTTACATTTCAGGCTGATTTTGTGGGTGTTCAGAATGGTTTGGTAGATATCCACCTAAACTCAGGGGACTGGCCAGAATGGAGTCCCCTACTACTTTCTGCCATCTTCCTCTCCTCCCTGAATATTTCTTCAGAAAAAAAAATATTCGGTGCTATCAACTGAATTGTTTGCCCCCCCCCCAAGGCATTGTTGAGGACCACAAGCCCAGTGTGACTGTTTTGGGGGAATGTAACCTAAATGAGGGTAATTAGGATTCAAGGAAGTCATAAGGTGGGGCCCTGATGTGATAGGATTTGTGTTCTCAGAAGAGACACCAGAGACTTGGATCCTCCCTCCCTACCACAGACACAAAGAAGAGTCCGGAGTGCCCATCACAGGATGGCAGGCCTGCAAGCCAGAAGGTGTCTGAATGAATCCTGCCTTGCCAGCACCTTGATCTTGGGCTTCCAGGCTCCAGAATTGTGGGGAATCAGTGTTGCTTAATCTCTCCACTCTATGGCAACTTATGCAGACTAAAGCACACACACATGTATACAACAATGCAGCTAGCAGGTTAAAGAAACTGTGTGCACCACATGCTAACAACACGGAAACAAATAAACACCAGGGGGACTCGGCCACAGTCTATACTGAGCAAACAAAAAGAAAAACAAACAAAACCCTCACATTCTGTCATTGAACAAAATCCTAAACACATGAAAATCTTAGTACAGAAAACAAAAACAACCAAAGAAGCATTAAAGTAGAAATGACTCAGGAGAAGGAATTTCCATCCTATGAGCAATTTAAAATAAAAACTTAAGAATCAGGGGTGCCTGGGTGGCTCAGTGGGTTAAAGTCTCTGCCTTCAGCTCAGGTCATGATCCTAGGGTCCTGGGATCAAGCCCCGCATCAGGCTCTCTGCTCAGCAGGGAGCTTGCTTCCTCCTCTTTCTCTGCCTGCTTCTCTGCCTGCTTGTGATCTCCATCTGTCAAATAAATAAATAAAATCTTTTAAAAAAAAAGAATCATAGTAATAATGCTACCATCATTTCCTGTAATAAAACACCTATTATAACAGATATGACAATACAATAAAAGTCCCATTGTTCCATAAACTGTATTCTTTTTTTTAAGCTTTTTTTTAAATTTAAACATATAATGTAACCCCACCACCCTCTCCCAACCCCTCTCCCCCCCCACCCCCCTCAGTTTGTTTTATGACATTAAGAGTCTCTTTTGGTTTTTCTCCCTCCCGATCCCATCTTCTTTCATTTTTACTTTTCCTACCACTTTAACTCCCACCCCCGTTGCATCTCCACTTCCTCATATCAGGGAGATCATGTGATAGTTGTCTTTCTCCACTTGACTTATTTCGCTAAGCATAATACACTCTAGTTCCATCCATGTCGTCGCAAATGGTAAGATTTCATTTCTTTTGATGGCTGCATAGTATTCCATTGTGTATATATACCACTTCTTCTTTATCCATTCATCTGTTGATGGACATCTAGGTTCTTTCCATAACTTGGCTATTGTGGACATTGCTGCTATAAACATTCGGGTACACGTGCCCCTTTGGATCACTACGTTTGTATCTTTAGGATAGATACCCAGTAGTGCAATTGCTGGGTCATAAGGTAGCTCTATTTTCAATTTTTTGAGGAACCTCCATGCTGTTTTCCAGAGTGGTTGCACCAGCTTGCATTCCCACCAACAGTGTAGGAGGGTTCCCCTTTCTCCACATCCTCACCAGCATCTGTCATTTCCTGACTTGTTCATTTTCATAAACTGTATTCTAACTGAAACAGGATAATTATAGAAATACCTGCATGTTTAACAGAATGATTGAAAATCATTCTTGTCAGACTGAAAATAAGTCTTCCACATACAGAGAACTCTTCAGTGAGACCTCAAATGAAGACAAGGTGGGTTTTTTTTTTCAAGTCTTTTATAGCAGCATAACCTTTCAGAGTCCCCTCAGGGCATCTCCAGCTCATCTCCAAGGGCCCATCCAGCTCTGAGTTCCACACAGATTTGGAATACTAAAATCTGATGATAGATTTTGAAGTAGGGCACCTCTCTATTCTTTCAACAAACAGATTTTAGGGTGAGTCTCAGTTCTATCAAATTCACCTTGTAAATTCTAACTTAGAATCTCTAGCTTTTAGAGCAGTGGACCCCTGGAACATTCTGCAGAGATCCAATCATGCGTTGAAGTCATTGCTGGTACTACCACTCTCGCTGTTTTGTTTTTTACAAGATGCTTTCCACCCTGGTCCTCACCCACCCTCATTTCTCCTTGTTGAAAGCAAGGGCTCTTGTCCTCACTTTATAGCTGAGGAAACTGGGGCTGTCTGGATGGAAGCAGGGGCAGGGGATTTGTCTGGAAACTGCATTTGCAAAACATGCTGTTTTTTACTTAGCTCGTCTATTTATTTGATATGGCTTTGGGAAAACTGACAAAAATGACAGAGGATTAGGAGGCCAGAGGGCCTGTGAATTATCCCTTGTCACCGGACTACTGACTTCTGATGCTCCATCCTGGTACTCGGCACTTGCAGGGCTGGGAACCTACAGGAAATTTATGCGGCAGTGAAGGTGGCTGAGGAACCAAGGAAGTGTGCAGGGAGGAAATAATAATAATAATAACAACAACAACAAAAACACACCATAGCAAATATGTAGAGAAGCACTAAGTGATGACCAAGGGGCAGGGTAGCCGTCTACAAATATATGAAGGATGTAAACCCCAAGGAAGTGGATAAATTAATTATTTATAAGAACAATGATGAAGCCCGGGACAGGCTCATTACCAGTCCCAAAGCCAGCTTGTCTGGCAACGTCTTTGAAGAACTAAGCTCCTCCAAGACCAAAGGCAGGCATCCTGAGGGTCCCTCTGTGCACAGCAACTTTGATGCAAGGCATGGGCTGAGCCTGCTAGTTTCCCTGTGCCAGCACGGACCATGTGCATAATCATATGCTTATCATGGCTTTCATTTGTTGACTCCTGGTGTTGGGGGTTGAATTGTATCACCCCAAATGGATTTTTGTAGTCCTAACCCCTGGTACTTGTAAATATGACCTTATTTGCAAATAGAATCTTTGCAGATCCAATCAAGTTAAGATGAGGTCTGCAGGGTGGCCTTTATTCCAATATGACTGGTGTCTTATAACCAGAGGGAACCCAGGGCATAAACAGAGACACTTGGGGGATGCCATGTGATAACAGGTGCAGAGGCACAGCTGCAAGCCAAAGAATTGCTAAGGACTGCCAACTACTCCCAGGAGCTAGGAAGAGGCAAGGAATGATTCTTCCGCACAGATTTCTGAGGGAGCTGGGACCTGCAGACTCATTGGACTTGCCTCCAAAACAGAGACAATAAATTCCTGTTTTAGGGCACCCACTTTATGGTCCTCTGTTATAGGGCCCTAACAAACAAATGACTTCTCCTAATATGTGCCCAGCTGTGTACTGAACATTTCACATATGAAAAGAATGACATGCATCCTGGGAAAAAGACTGGGGGCTGCGGAGAACTCCTCCACACCAGAGCCAAGGAAAGAAGGTCCTAGTCCCACCATATGGGGCTGGAACCTCTTCTGACCCCAAACCCTGGCTCCATGGCTGCCTTGGTGCAAATGACCTGCTACAAGTCTCAGTCCAGATCCCAGGAAATCCCTAAGCACGAGACTAGGGAGCCTCCTTAGAGGTAATTTAGAGTAAAAAGAACATAGGCCATAAGATTTTAGTTTTCAAAGTGACATCAAGTTTACTCATATGTTTAATTAAAAGGCCAAGGTGGTTGAAGTGTGTGTGACCCATGTGTTTGATCACCCACCCTGGGTCTGGGTGGGATTATCCTGAGAAAGCTATATAAGATAGGAACTGGCTAACTGGAAATCTGGAAAATGTTGGGGGAAGGCACTGGCCTCAGAAGGCCCCATGGCTCCCAGGCTGCTCTTCTTCATATCCAGCCTCTGCCCTCTACCCCAGCCCACACACGTTCTAGATGGACCTTGCACCTCACACCTTCCTCAAGCCTAGAGAGCCCCTCCTGGGGACCCTGCCTCCCTTTGGCCTTTGATTCAGGATCTCTGGCTCCTAGGCCTAGGGATGATCCTCCCTTCCCTCAGTGGGCACAAGATAGATTCCAAGGACCCTGGGAAGCCCAAGATTCTAAGTTAATGCTTGGCAAATGTATGAGCCAAAGTTCACCAATGGCTCTGGGAACAGAGCCTCACAAGCTGGGGGATTCTTGGACCCCCAGAATGGTGGATTGTGAGTGGTAGGGGTGGAATAGGATTTCCTGCCTCTCTGGACACATGAGACTCCCATTTTGGACTCTGGAGATGTTTTTCATCTTCACACCCTATGAATAAGAATAATCAATCGGAGGGTGGGAGTTTGGGTGAGCCTGGTGGTGGGTATTATGGAGGGCATGAGTTGCATGAAACACTGGATGTGGTACATAAACAATGAATTCTGGTACACTGAAAAGAAAGTTAAAAAAAGAATAATCAATCTTTAGAATAGCCCTATGAGAAGGCATGATTATTGTTGTCATTTCCCAAATGAGCAATGTGAGGCATAGAGAAGTTGAATGACACTTGCTGAGGTCACTCAGCCAGACTTCAGGACGGTAAACATCATGAGAGCACTGTCTGGATGCTGGGCCAGCGCATAGTCACATGATGGGGACCCCACATTGCACCTGTCATTCACAGGACCTGCTCTGCAGGAGGTCTGGGTGCCACTAGGAGACTGTGGTATCAGGTTTTACATTAATGGGCTTCCATGTCTGCAACCGTTTTATGACTTCATTCATATCAGAATGAAGGTCCCAGGTTGCTGATAGGTGTGAAGTTTGCTGGCCTTACAGCTCACCTTCTCTGGAGGGCCCTGACTTTGCAGTTTCTTTCCTTCCAGCATCTTTCCTGCCTACAAGTGCCCCCCTTCCCACCTCTGGGGGAGTCAGCAACCCAATTCTTTAAGGAGCCACCAGAAGGAAGTGCCCACAGAGAAATGGGAGAATCTCCCCCAGGCCTGCTGGAAATGGTTGAACTATTCTTAGCCTCAGTGAACTTTCACTGTTGAAAATCACCCAAACTCAAGCGAAAGCTGCTATTCAAAACTGGGTGGGCTTATGTCCCTGTGGCCAGGGAACCCAGGTTAATGCTTAAGCCCCTTTCTCACAATGGGACAGAAGGGAAATGGAAGTAACAAAGTGATGATAGTTAAATAGTACAACGTTTCAGTCCTACAAAAGAAATAAATGCTGGGAATCTATACAGCATACTGCCTATAGCTAATAATATTGTATTGTATAGTAAACGTATACTAAAGAGGGTAACTCTTATATTAAATGTTTTTACCATTTGTGTTCACACACAGACACACACAAGTGATAGTGATAACAAAGAGGGCAGGAAATGAACTGCTGCAGCAATGGATATTTTTATGGTATAAATTATGATGATGATCTCACAGGTGTATACTTATCCCCACACTCTTGAGTTGTATATACTAAATATGTACAGCTTTTTGTAAGTCAGCAAATATATTTTTTTTACCTGTACTCACTTGTGCTTTTTTAAAATTCAATTTAATTTTTTCAGTGTTCCAATATTCATATCTTTCTTTAAAAAAAGTTTTATTGGGGCATGTATATACTATAGTATATATATGGTATATATATGTATATATGTGTATATACACGTTACATATGTGTGTATATATATGGTAAGTGTGTGTGTATGTGTGTACATACACACATACTCCCAAAGTACCTTCTCATTCAAAAGAGGAAAAGAAGAAAAATAAAATGACTTTGGTTTTGTGAAAGAGGACCATCCTCTGGGTGTATAAGCCATCCAGGAAAGCCAGGCAGAGTGCTGGTTTAAGCCAGGTGGACTCAGATTAGAGTCTGGACCCTGACACTCTCTACCTGGGTGGCCTTGGGCAGACCAACCTCTTTGCACCTCACTTCTCCTATCTGTAATATGACAGTGGTGACCATGCCTAGGTGAGAGGCCTCCTGTGGCCTAATGGGCCAGTCCATGGAAAGCCCTCAGAGCCTTTTACAGATCCAAGATGGTCGGAGGCCAGCCCGTGTGTGTGTGTGTGTGTGTGTGTGTGTGTGTGTTGGGGTGGGGGCGTGGGCGAGAATCTTTTCCATACTCCCTGTAACATATTCCCTGCACAAGCCCCCTGCATCTCTGCCCCCTCCCAAGGTGCCCCGTAACCTCAGCTTTGTCCTGGAAGCTGGACCTCCCCATTTCCTTGGAACCCTAGGAATAAAGCCAGTATTTAGCCTTTTTAAACCCCTGACTTGGAGGCCCCTGGTGCAGGCACCTGGAGTGGGGGAGATGCTTATGTTGGACTTTGACCCATACATTCAGCAAACATTAACTTAGCACTTTGAGCTTCCCCAGATTTCTGAGCTCTCTCCTGCCCCCACCAATGGGAAGGAGGAGCTTCCTTAAGCTTAAGGGTCAGAGATCCTGAATCAAAGGCCAAAGGGAGAGGCCTCTTTTGGTTTGAGGAAGGTACAAGAGAAGCCCATCTAAAACATGTTCAGGCTGCAGTAGAAGGCTGGCAACAGATGCGAAGGAGTGCAGTCCTGGGTCTATGGTGACCCTCTAGATGCCAGAGCCAGGCTTAGACTCCAATTTGAAGGAGAAGCACCTGTCGAGCTCTGTGACTCAAGGACATAGGTGAGCCCAGGACAGGCAGCCAAAGCCACCACAGGAGATCATGGTGGTGGTGGTGGTGAAAATGCTGACCATGGTGGGGGAGAGCAAGTTGTGGCCATCCCCAGTGGTGGCTGGGGCAAGTGGTGAGTGACAACCTGAAGGCCCCCCATGGCGGGTGAGCCAGAAGGGAGCAGGGCAGTCCCTGAACACTGGGGAAGCCATGGGGCCCAGAGTTACTTAGGCCTGGGTCTCCCTACCCCGGTGGGCTGCCTCCCAGGAGGTGAGGGGCCTCTATGCATGGGTGTTGGGAGGGTGAGGCAGGGCACCCAACACAGTGCCAGGAGGCCTTTGGGCTGCCCAGCTGGCCTCATGTCACTAAAATATCAATTTACCTTATGAAGACACTGAGGAATGGAGAGGCCTACCTCACTCCAGAAGTAAGCCTAAGTGGCTGAACTGGGGTTAGAACCCAGGCACCCTGATTCAGTGTGCTGGTATCCAGTGGTTCACCATACAGTGATCTGGATATGTGTATGACCTCCCCAGTTATCTACATGTACACGTCCTCCTCAGTAACTCTGGGTGTGCGTCACCCTTCTCTGTTTCCCAGGTGCATGGGTGGGGTGGCAGGTGTTATAAATGAGGGACAGAGTCCTAGGATACTTGGTGAGTCATCACCCCTGACCTCATGTTGCAGGGAAAGTTTAGAGATGATCAGGAATGGATATTAAGGATTTTGGAAGGGACACTTGCTACGGTGGGGACTGGTGGCTTCTTTACCCTTTAAAAGAAGAAGCAGGGAGAGCTTGAGAGGTTGCAGATGACCTATTTATGGGCTCTTGGTCAGGTAAGGTCACCCTGCCAAGACCTATTGCAGATAGAAGGCAGCATCTGCTCAGCTTTGGCCTCTGTGGCTATGGGAAGGTGGTCCAGGGGGTTTGCTCTTTTAATTTTTCAAAAGAAATCAGAAATCAGATGTATGTGAAATCTGATTTTCAAATACTGGCAACACTTCAGTCATTAAAAATTCTGTGGGCTAATCTGAAAGTGCTGGTGGAGTCCACGTGTGACCTTTGCACGAGGGCTACAGAGGTGGGGAGAGAAGGCTTACAAGAGCCAGGCCACACAGTGGAATTTCATAAATTCCAACAGAGAAGTAGAAAGTACTGAAGATGGCAGGTGAGCAAGATCACTCTGACTCCTTAAGGGGCTCTGCTTTTCTTTTTTTTTTTAAATTTTTATTTATTTATTTATTTATTTATTTTTAAGATTTTATTTATTTATTTGTCAGAGAGAGTGAGCACAGGCTGACAGAGTGGCAGACAGAGGCAGAGAGAGAAGCAGGCTCCCTGCCAAGCAAGGAGCCCGATGCGGGACTCGATCCCAGGATGCTGGGATCATGACCTGAGCCAAAGGCAGCTGCCTAACCAACTGAGCCACCCAGGCGTCCCATGTTTTTCTATTTTTTTAAAAACAGGGTGCCTAGAGGTCTGTGTTAGCTCTGAAACCTTCCTCTCCCTGCTCTCACAATCTGGTCCATCTCAAAAAGCCAGGCTGCTGCCCCAGGGATGGGTTCATTTCCCTCTTCCCCAGTACATTGCTGTCATCAGCAGACCAGCCTGGTGCTTGCAAGAAATCAGGGCTTCAAGTTTGCATTTTCCTTCCCCGTGGCCAGTAGATGGGCTTTCTGTGATGAGAGCCCATGTTGTGGACAAATCTGATTCTGAAATAGGTGTGATATGGGGAGGGGAGACCCCATTCCCACCATCTGAGGTCTGTCCCCATCAGTACTCTTCCTGCCTCTTCCCTTCTTACTGGCTTCCTTGTTGCTTACAGACAAAGGCAAGCTTGGAGTGGGAGGAAAAACAGGCTTCCTTCCTCAATCTGGCAAGCCCTGAGAAGTCAGAGGCTGGGCTTTTTAGCAAGGACTCAGGAGATGGAGTGACAAATCTTTCTTCTCTGGGGCAGAATCCCAAGGGTGACAGCATGGTCTCAGGATTCCCAGGTCATAAGAAGAAGAGGTGGTGTCTGAGTGCCGCAGAGCTCCCAGGCATAGGAGTGCAGATGCCAGATGAAAACAGTAAGTATAGGTCCCAGCTTTCTGCTCTGTGTTGCCAGAAATTGCAAACTGCTGCCCAGTTGTGTGACTGCTGTCCTGGAAGGGGTATGCTCTCCTGGAAGGGGTCCAGCAAAACGGAGCAGTATGGGGAGGCTCCTCATTACCCAAGAGGATCAGCATGGGTCCATGCCACAGGAATCTCTAAAATTGGAGATTTGAAACTCAGTCACATGGTTGAGATAAAAATGAGTCACAGGCTATGGGAACAAAGAGTTCAGAGGGAAACCAGAGAGACAAGAATGACTGCTTTTTTGTGAGGGTCACTAAAGAGTAGGGGGTGTGACTTTTCAGCTCTGGAGCTAGAGAGCAGTTGCAACCATATTCATCCTTGTCCCCCACTGGTGTTGAAAGATTTCAGGGAGCTAAATGGAAAAAATATGCAACCAAGAATACTATATGCAACAAGGCTATCATTCAGAATAAAAGAAGAGATAAAGAGTTTCCAGGACAAACAAAAACTAAAGGAATTTGTGAACACTGAAATAGACCTGCAAGAAATATTAAAGTGAATCCTCTGAGCAGAGAAAGAGACCAAAAGTAACAAAGACTAAAAAAGAACAGAGACAATATACAGGAACACATTACAGATGATACAATGGCACTAAACTGATATCTTTCAATAATTTGTCTGAATGTAAATGGGCTAAATTCTCCAATAAAAAGCCAGAGGGTATCAGAATGGATAAAAAAAAAAAAAAACAAGACCAATTGACATGCTACAAGAGACTCATTTTAGATCCAAAGACAACTTCAGATTGAAAATGATGGAGTGGAGAACAACTTATCATGCTAATGGACATCAAAATAAAGCTGGAGTGGCCATCCTTACATGATACAAATTAGATTTTAAACAAAAGACTACAATAAGAAATGAATAAAGGACACTATGTCACAGTATAATGAGGGCTATCCATCAAGAAGATCTAATAATTATAACAGATGTGCCCCTAATACGGGGCAGCCAATTATATAAATTAATTAATAACAACATTAGGAGACACATTGATAATATTACAATAATAGTAGGGGACTTTAACACTTCACTCACAACAATGGTAAGATCATCTAAACAGATCAACAAGGAAACAAGGGCTTTGAATGATACACTGGACCAGATGGACTTCACAAATATATTCAGAGCATCTCATCCTAAGCAGCAGAATATACATTCTTTTCAAGTGCACATGGAACGTTCTCCAAAATAGATTGCATACTGGGTCACAAGTTAGATCTCAACAGGGACAATAAGATTGGGATTACTTCATTCATATTTTAAGACCACAGTGCTTTCAACTTGAAGTGAACCACAAGAAAAAAAATTGGAAGAACCATAAATACATGGAGATTGAAGAACATCCTACTAAAGAATGAATGCACTGGATGTGGTGCATAAACAATGAATTCTGGAACACTGAAAAGAAATTTAAAAAATAAATAAAAATGTAAAAAAAAAAGAATGAATGAGACAACAAGGAAATTAAAGAATTTTAAAAATATATGGAAGCAAACAAAAAATGTAAACATAATAGTTCAAAACCTTTCAGATGTAGCAAAGGCTGTCCTAAGAGGGAAGTATGTGGCAACACAGGCCTTCCTCAAGAAACAAGTCTCAAATACACAGCCTAAATTTACACCTAAAGGAGCTGGGGGTGGAACAGCAAACAAAGCCTAAATCCAGGAGGAGAAGAGAAATAATAAAGATTGGAGCAGAAATCAATGATAAAGAAACCACACCAAACAAAACAAAATTAACAGTAGAACAGATAAATGAAAGTAGGAGTTGGTTTTCTTGAAAGAATTAATAAGATTAATAAACCCCTACTGGGCTTGTGGTGCATAAATAATGAATTCAGGAACATTGAAAAGAAATTTTAAAAATAGGTAAAAATTTTAAAAAAGAAGAAAGAGAAAGAAACCAAATAAATAAAATCATGGATGATAGAAGAGAGACCACAACCAACACCAATGAAATACAAAGAATTATAAGAGAATATTGTGAGCCAACAAATTTTTGCCAAGAAATATTTGCAAACAAATTACTCTTTCTGGAAGAAAGGGTTACATTCTCGGAAACTTATAAACTACCAAAACTGAAGCAGGAAGAAATAGAAAACCTGCACAGATCCATAATCAGCAAGGAAATTGAATCAATAATAAAAAATCTCCCCAACAAACAAGAGTCCAGGACCATATGTCTTCCCAGGGGAATTCTACCAAACATTTAAGGAAGAATGAATACCTATACTTCTGAAGATGTTTCCAAAAAATAGGAGAACTTCCAAATTTATTCTGTGAGGCCAGGATTACCTTGGTCCCAAAACCAGACAAAGACCCCATACAAAAGGACAATTACACACCAGTATCCCTCATGAACATGGATTCTCAAATCTCAAAATCTTAAATCTCAAAAATTCTCACTAAGATACTAGCTAATAGGATCCAACAGTACATTAAAAGGACAATTCACCAAGACCAAGTGGATTTTTTTCCTGGTATGGAAGGGTGGTTCAACAACCCTAAATCAGTTGATGTGATACATCATATTGATAAAAGAGAGGATAAGAATCATAAGAGCCTCTCAATAGATGCAGAAAAAGCATTTGACAAAATATGCATCCTTTCTTGATAAAAAGCCTCCATCATGAGGGATGTTACCTCAACATCATATAAGCCATATGTAAAAGATATATAGAAAATATCATCCTTAATGGGGAAAAAGTAAGAGCTTTTCCCCTAAGGTCAGGAACATGGCAGGGATGTCCACTCTTACCACAGTTGTTTAACACACTACTGGGAGTCCTAGCCTCAGCAGTCAGACAACAAAAAGAAATAAAAGACATCCAAATCAGCAAAGAAAAAGTCAAACTTTCACATGTTGCAGAGGACATGATACTCTATGTAGGAAACCTATAAGAGTCCAAAAAATTGCTAGAATTGTTACAGGAATTAGTCAAGTCACAGGATATAAAATCACTGCACAGAAGTCAGTTGCATTTCTATACACTAACAATGAAGTAGAATAAAGAGAAATCAAGGAATCAGTCCCACTTACAATTGCACCAAAAACCATGAGAGAACTAGGAAAACACTTGACCAAAGGGGAAAAGAGATCTATACTCTGAGAACTATAGAATGATTACAGAAGAAATGGAGGAAGACACAAAGATATGGAAAATCATTCCAGGCTCATGAATTGGAGGAATAAATATTGTCAAAATGTCTATGCTAGTTAAAGCAATGTACACATTCAATGTAATCCTTATCAAAATATCATCAGCATTTTTTAGAGAGCTGGAACAAACAATCCTAAAATTTATATGGAAACAGAAAAGACTGATAGCCAGAGGAATGTTGAAAAAGAAAATCAAAGGTGGAGGGATCACAAGTCCAGACTTTAAGCTGTATTACAAAGCTATAATCACCAAGACAGTATGGCACTGGCACAAAAATAGACACATAGATCAATGGAATAGAATAGAGAACCCAGAAATGGACCCTCAACTCTATGGTCAACTAATCTTCAACAAAGCAGGAAAGAATATCCAATGGGAAAAAGACAGTCTCTTCAACAAATGTTCTTGGGAAAACTGAACAGCCACATACAGAACAATAAAACTGGACAATGTCCTTACACCATACCCAAAGGTAAACTCAAAATGGATGAAAAACCTCAATGTGAGACAGGAATCCATCAAAATCCTGGAGAACACAGGCAGGAACTTCTTTGACCTTGGCCGCAGGCATGTATCTGAAGGCAAGGGAAACAAAAACAAAAATGAACTATTGGGTTTTCTTCAAGATGAAAAGTGTGTGCACAGCAAAGGAAAGAGTCAGCAAAATTAAAGGACAACCTACAGAATAGGAGAAGGTATTTACAAAAGTCTTATCGGATAAAGAGCTAGTATCCAAAATGTATAAAGAACTTCTCAAATTCAACACTCAAAAACCCCCCAAAAAATCCAGTTAAGAAATGGGCAGGAGACATGAACAGACATTTCTCCAAAGAAGGCATACAATTGGCCAACAGACAAATGAAAAAATGTTCCACATTACTTGGTATCAGGGAAATACATATCCAAATCAAAGTGAAATACCATCTCACACCTGTTAGAATGGCTAAAATTAACAACTCTGGAAACAACTCAGAGGATGCAGAGAAAAAAGAACCCTCTTATATTGGTGGTGGTATGCAAGCTGGTGCAGCCACTCTATGAAACAGTATGGAGGTTCCTCAAGAAGTTAAAAAGAGAGCTACTCTGTGACATAGCAATTGCAGTATTAGGTATGATCCAAAGGATACCAACATAGTGACTCAAAGGGGCACATGCACCCCAATGTTTGCAGCAACAGTGTCCACAATAGCCAACTATGGAAAGAGCCCATATGTCCATTGATGGAGGAATGACTAAGAAGGTGTGGTATATACGTGCAATGGAATATTACTTAACCATCAAAAACAATGAAATCTTGCCATTTGCAATATTATGAATGGAATTAGAGAGTGCTTAGCAAAATAAGTCAGAGAAAGACAAATGCCAAATTATTTCATTCATATGTGGAATTTAAGAAACAAAACAAATGAACATGGGGAAGGGAAGGAAAAATAAAATAAGATGAAATCAGAGAGGGAGACAAACCATAAAAGACTCTTAACAATAGGAAACAAATTGAGGGTTGCTGGAGGGAAGGTGGCAGGGATGGGGTAATTGGGTGATGGGCATTAAGGAGGGCACTTGATGTAATGAGCACTGGGTGTTATATCCAACTGATGAATCACTAAATTCTATCCCTGAAACTAATAATACAGTATATGTTAGCTAAATTGAATTTAAATAAAAAATTAAAAATAGTATAATATAAAATGCACTCACCAATAACCAATAACCAGATAACCAGATAACAAAACCAATAACAACAACAACAACAACAAAAACCACAAATGTTTATCCACAAGGTCTATTGATGCTCTAACTTCTAAAAAGTTTCCTGAAAGGAAATCAGACGAAATTTCTCTTGGATTGAATTAGACATGACGCCACTTCCAACTCTGGTGTGGATTATTAAACCCATGAAGAGGTGGGTCACTTCCTCCCCTGTCCTCCCAAACACAGACACACCTGCCAACCCTCCAGTTTGCAGAGCCCTGGGCTTCTGCCTTGTGCTGGTCTGCCTGGGCTGAGTGGAGGTTGGGAGTAGCTTTTGCATGATAATGCCTTATTAGCCCATGTGGGTTTACATGAAGTCATTCAGAGCA
>ML100484.1:27836-41779 GCA_003697995.1 Taxidea taxus jeffersonii | reverse complement strand
ATATGTAGTCTACATGGAGACATGGACAACGAGACAGCCATAACAACAACAAGAAAGCATCATAAGTTGTGATAAAATTTGTGCAGAATCCCACAGGAATCCGTGGGAGGAGCCCCATATCCAGACCAGGAGGATTCACTGGGCTTGTCCAGGGGAGGTAGGAGAACAGGAAGAGCACACTGGACAGACAGAACTACAGGTACAGAGGGATGGGGATAAGAGCAGGGGCTGCAAACAGTTCACAAAATGGGGGTGATGAGGAGTGAGTCTGGAGATAGGCAGGAACTGTTGCAACCCATATTATTCAGTTTAGTCTTTTTCCTGAAATAACTAAAAAGGCTTTGAAGTTTGAAGCAGGTGGGTGAGATATGGACTACCCTTAGTAGAGACCATTTGGGCTGCTCTGTGGAGAAGGGGCTAAAAGGGAGCATGATCAGAGACAGGAAGGCTGCTGAGGAAGAAGGCTGTTACACTAACTTAGCAAGGATGGCAAGAGAGACGATAATCTAGTGGTACGGAATGGGCACCCTGGACGGGCTGAGAAATCCACTCATATCTGTCATATGTCAAAGGCAATCCGTAGTGTTTTTCCAAGTAGAAGTTCTTTGTAAACTAAAAAATTCAACTGAATCATGGAATCATAGGCAGTGTGAAAGCCAGTAGAGATCTTTCTAGATACAGAAGGCTGTCCAGGGAGAAGGAGAAGTCATCATATTTAAAGTATAAAATCATGCTTATTGTGTCCTTCCTATTTTGATCTTCTTTATATGACTGTGAATGTATAACCCCAGGATCAGCCCTTCCTACCACCCCCTTTATTATTTGTGTTCCTTATCTTCCCACGTATGTGTTCAGAAACAAGGGGGCTCATTGTCCACCTTTCCTGGTATTTCCTGCCGGTCCCTGGCCTGCTACTGGCTGCCATTCACCTCACTGCCATTCAGTTCCCAGAAACCCTGGAGTAGGGGTAAGATTCTGCTTCCTTGACCAACAGACCAGTGAAGGTGTGAGCAGGGGAGAAGAAAAGTCTCTGATACTTTTTTCTTTTTTTAAATTAACATATAATGTATTATTTGCCCCAGGGGTACAGGTCTGTGAATCGCCAGGTTTACACACTTCACAGCACTCACCATAGCACATACCCTCCCCAGTGTCCATAACCCCACCACCCTCTCCCTCCCCCGCTTCCCCCAGCAACCCTCAGTTTGTTTTGTGAGATTAAGAGTTTCTTATGGTTTGTCTCCCTCCCCATCCCATCTTGTTTCATTTATTCCTTTCCTACCCCCAAGCCCCCCACATTGCCTCTCAACTTCCTCATATCAGGGAGATCATATGATAATTGTCTTTCTCTGATTGACTTATTTCACTCAGCATAATACCCTCTAGTTCCATCCACGTCGTCTCAAATGGCAAGATTTCATTTCTTTTGATGGCTGCATAGTATTCCATTGTATATATGTACCACATCTTCTTTCTGATACTTTTCCATCCCTTCATTCTACATGACACCACTTCTCTAAGTGATACAGGGACCTCACACTTTACTGAAGCATTAAATTAGCCAAACGGAATTGTAAGGTAGAAAAGCAAATCATTAAAACTATCGACTAACATCTTTGCCTTGCTCCAAAGAACAAATGCTTCCCTCTGCTCCGCTCTCATCCCCAGCTCTGCTTCTGTTTCTTGTTCTCCAGAAAGTGACCAAACAACAATGAGGGAGAGGACATGCCCTTTGCCAAGAGCAAAGCTTTCCTGATTACAGTATTATTCTCTCAGCTCTCTCTTTCACTCAGAAATGGAAAAAAAATATTGAACAGCATTTCCCAGACCCACTGCTGGCTAATAGCTTCAACTGCTAATGTTTTATGAAATCCATCCCAGCCAATGTGGTGCATTAAGCAGAACCCACTGGTTAACATTTGCCCCCTTTCCTGCTCTCTCCACATCATTGGCCCTGTCCTGCTCTATGAAGAGGCTTTATAGGATCCGAAGCTTCGTCTGCCCAGCCGCAGCGATAGGAAATGAATGCCATCTTGACATTGCTAAATGCACTTTGGGACTGACATTCGGTGGGCCTTCCAGGGAAAGCTGAGTTTATGGACACTATGAGTTTGATTATCACCCTCTTTTCTAGGACAAAAGCCCAAGGCAGTCCTTGCTACCATTTGATTGGCATTAATTTTATCTATTTCTGCTCCTTGTGATCAAAAAGAGAAGCTGATTCATTGGTGCTTTGGCATAAAGATGCCCATCTCATCCATGGGACATCGGGCCTTAAATGACAACATGGGGAGGCTAAGGAAGTTGACAACTGGAATTACATCCAGAAAGTTATAGTGATAATCATAATAAATTTACATGTGCTGTCTTATCTTATCATTATCCTTAAATGAGATAGGTATTTTTAATCCTTCTTTTAAAGATGTAAAAACTGAAACTCAAAGGCTTTAGAAATTTGCCCACCAAAGTCATACATATTGGTAGGCAGTGGCATATAGATATTTGTGATCCTGGGCCTAAATCTTCCAACATCTTAGGCTTGGACCTATTATGTCCCTCTGCCCTGGCCAGTGGGGGCTCTCATCCAGAAAAATCAGTGACTAGGTCCAGGTGAGTTTTGAATTTGAAGAAGGAGAGAAATGAGATCTGGCCAACAGGAAGGAGAGACATTCATTTTGGGGCTGGGGGGTAGGGATCTATGAAGTCCTGGGTACATATTGCATGGGATTGGGCAGTAGCATGAGCACCACAGATCCTACCAAATGGGCTGGTATAGCCACCCTTGTCCTCAGGGGATTTTTGTGTTTAAGCTGCCATCAGTTTAGCATTAAGGACTGCTAGCCTCAGGGTCTGTACACGGTCACAGCCTCCAGTAGAGTGGTCTCCAGTTCCATTAGAGATAGGGGAAAGATAGGACTGGGATGGGTGGGATGCTGGAAAGCTGACCCTTTCTGTTAGAGCTTGAAAGGGTGGCCAGGGCCACAAGCAAGAGCATCAGCTGGGCACCATGGGGCTATTTGCAGCTTGACAGCCTCTGCTGAATTATTGATGCCCCTCACTACCTCGGGACCTCCCCCTTGTTAACAAATCACACTCTGTATTAAAATTTAAAGAGGCAAACGAGTGCAATCTCTCGCCCTATTATTCCCCTCTTCTTTTGCCATCTGAGCTCTAATTTTTAAGTCAATCAGCCTGAAAGGTGTCTCTGGGGAGATGGCACAGCTCAGAGAGCCAAGCCCAGGACAGGAAAAGCAAAGGCCATGAGTAAGACCATGACCTGAGTCCTGAGTCAGTTAATGGAGTCTGAATGAATCTGGGCCGGGTGAGCACTGACTCTCTGAGTCACCAAAACACGTAAGAAGAAAATCTGTTCGCCTCCTTACTGGGACAGCAATGCCTCTGCCCAGCTGGCCACATCCCCAAAACTTCCCTAAAACAGAGTATGAATACTTTGAAGTTGTGGTTCAAATTTGGACTTGGATGTTTCATTTGGCCTAGAGAGTCGTGTTGTTGTTGTTTTTCTTAATGAAAATAATCGCCCCCAAATTTTTAAAATAGGAGGTTTTACATAAACAACAGATTTTTCTGACTTTTCTTGAGAAATCAGAAAACTCGGGCTTTCATTTGCACATTGTACCACCTACTGGGCCTGCCAGGGTCCACTCTTCTCAATGCGGTAAGGCCTTTTCACCACAGTTTCTACCATTTCCCATGAGTGGTTGAATCTGTGATGCCTGGACCTGAGAAAGATGGCAAACAAGTGTTTCTGTGTGCCAGCTCGGGTGTGTTAGTAGGACTGCTGGAGTACTGTAATGGATCTGATCAGTTATGAAAGACTGCATTGACACTTGTAGTTATTCACCTCGCCTTCCCTAGAAGAGGATTAGACATCTCGGAACCATTGCCATGTGACTATGTGCAGATTATTGAAACAGATGCTTTAAGAGGCAATGTGGGTTATCACCAGTTGTCTGGCTCTTTCCCTCTGCCACAGGAATAACGTAGCCGGTGATCCTTCAGCCTAGATCCCAGAGAGGGACACGTGGTGCAGACCAGCGCTGACTTACAGGTTGGAGCTGAGCCAGACATTGGCCCAAATAGCTGCCAACTCCCAACCTTCAGCAACACGAGTAAGTCAGTTAGTTCTAAGCAACTGAGAATTAGGGAATTATTTGTCACTGTAGTAGAACTGCCTGATACAGCAAGACCAGGCTTGCTAGAAAAAGCATATATTTTCCTATTTTTGAGAACAGAAAAATGATGGCCTTAAGGAATTCTTAAACATTAATTTTAGTTGTCTTTAATTTTTAAAAATAACTTCAGAGGATGTTGGGAATATAATGGCAGTGCCTTCAGAAGAACTGGGTTGAGTTCCTGTATGCACATTTATTTTTTTTATTTTTTCAAGACTTTATTTATTTTTTGACAGACAGAGGTCACAAGTAGGCAGAGAGACAGGCAGAGAGAGGAGGATGCAGGCTCCCCGCTGAGCAGAGAGCCGGATGCAGGGCTCGATCCCAGGACCCTGGGATCATGACCTGAGTTGAGCCAAAGGCAGAGGCTTTAACCCACTGAGCCACCCAGGTGCCCCCCCATATGCACATTTAATGAATTGTTCTCCTTTTATTAGAAAATTATCTTTTCAAAAACTCTACGTATTGAAGTTGTATTTCCAGTTAATTTCACTTTGTAATAGTAAAGAGGACATTGCGAAATACTTCTATAATGGGTGTCTAACGTCTAAAAGAGTCTTACCCACTGCTTTATTGTGAGGATTAAATGATCTGAGCTATGTGCAAATGCTTAGTCAGTACTACACGAGGAGGCACGCTTGTTTTTACTAGCTTTGTAGTGATGTGATGACATTTTCTCGTTTTCTCCTGCATTAGAAGGAGATCAGCCATTACCATCCCCATTTGAGAGATGTGCAGACTGAGTCAGTAGGCAGGGACTTGTCAGCTAGTTAGGGAGAGAACTGAGAGTCGGTTTATCACCTAGTCTAGACCACAAGCAATCTGTCTGTTGCCTTACACAATAAGGGGCCAACCAGGGACTTTGGAATAATTTTGCTAATACACAAATTTCTAGTCTAATGGTGTCAGTTTTAATGAGATCTGGCCTGTGCTGATTTCTTCGTAGTAGCCAAAACCCAATTATCTACTTTCATATATATCTACCTTCTGCCTCCTTTGGCCCACGGCATTGCTTCTAATTTACATTTTCAGTTTATAATGTCAATATTCGCCAGCCCCTTTCAATCCTTGATTAACCTGGTCATTCTCTGAACCATCTGGTGGTGGGCATGGTAGTTATTCTTACTTAAGAATTTGCACACGTACCATATTAGCTTGAAATATCCATGGGATGTGAAGTTAAATTCCAGGAGTTATAATTTGAACAGTTTGGTATCATTCAGAAATTTTGGACTGTGTTTTCTGTTATGACTGTAAGTCATCCTTTTGGACATGAGTGGCATTTTTACCTATCTGGAAGGCATCTCTATGTTATGTCCCATGGGTGGCCAGAAAACTCTGAAGGACAGGGACTGAAACAGTCCTTGGACCAACCCAGAGTACACTTGGTTGATTTTGTGACTCTCCTTCATTGCCCTTCTCACTTCCAGCCTTCAAAATGTTGGTGTCCCCCGTATCCCTAGCACAGCAAGAGCCCATGGATTGGCTTATGCTCTTTCTTTCAGACTACACTGATTTCCTCACCTTAATAAAAGCCCCCCATGGGCCTCCTCTCACAGAGAAAGGAACAGAGACGTCCAGGCTGTCCGGAGTGACTTGCTCGAGCCACTGAGCATGTGGTGGCCGAGTCAAGTTTCTACTAGAAGCTGCTGATGAGAAAGTCTGTCCTCCAATTGGCAGTCTGGGCTCGTGAGTATCTCTTTCTGACATATTTTTCTCCTCGACTCCCTTCATATTGCCTAATCGATGCTGTCTTATTTAATTACTTCTCGTGTAATCTCTTCCTACGGACTTAACCTCACTCTTGCCAGCATTTACTGTCTCCTTCACACACTTCCTTAAAAATGTGCATGTTCGGGGCGCCTGGGTGGCTCAGTGGGTTAAAGCCTCTGCCTTCGGCTCAGGTCATGATCTCAGGGTCTTGGGATCGAGCCCCATATCGGGCTCTCTGCTCGGCGGGGAGCCTGCTTCCTCCTCTCTCTCTGCCTGCCTCTCTGCCTACTTGTGATCTCTCTCTGTCAAACAAATAAATAAAATCTAAAAAAAAATGTGCATGTTCTGTCATTTGGCAAGCACTGTCATAGGTAGGAGAGATCTCTGTCCTGTCGGTCTCCACTCCCACTTCACTACTCGCTTTTCAAAATGAGATGAAATTGTCCCTAAGCATCCCAGAAACCACAGGCTGATGGAGCCATTTCATCTTTGGAGTTGACGTCCACTTGCTCAGTGCCACAGCCCACTGAGGGCTCAAGAGCATGCAGTGGGGACGAGGATTTCACTGTAGCCTCTTGCCGGCGCCTCCCACGCGTCTGGCCTGGAAGACACGGTGGCAGGAACAGAAGGCAGGAGTGGGAAGGGTTTCCCTTTGTAAGTTGCATTCTTTTTTTTTATTTTAAGATTTTATTCATTTATTTGACAGACAGAGATCACAAGTAGGCAGAGAGGCAGGCAGAGAGAGAGAAGGGAAGCAGGCTGACGCGGGGCTCGATCCCAGGAGCCTGGGATCATGACCTGAGCCGAAGGCAGAGGCTTTAACCCACTGAGCCACCCAGGCGCCCGGTAAGTTGCATTCTGTAATGGACATCATATAGGGTATCAGACAAATCGCATACCTGGTCTTTGCTTTAGTTTCTTCTTTGGTAAAATAAAGAGGATACTGATTTTAATTTGGTTGCTTTGTCAGTAAGTGGAAAATATTTTTTAATCATTTGAATGTCCAGGTAAGGCCTGGGATATGACCAGAACAAGTTTAAGCAGGTGTGCTCTGGCTATGCCTCCTAATGAGCCAGGGACCTTGGCCAAATTACCTAATGCCATCAAACCCCAGCCCTTTCAACTAGAACAAGGAAGTAATAATTTGTACCTACCTCATAGGTTGTGTGAGGTTTAAATGAGTCAGTGTATACAGAGCACCTAGAGTTATGTCTGGCATTCCTTTATTGCTTAGTATAGTATAGCAATCAGAGCGAAAATAAGCTAGCTTAGATGAATGGAGTGAGTCATGGGTCTAGTCTATTCATTGCCTGATGCATTTGACAGGCTGATCTTAAAATTTTTATGGAAGAACAAAGGGCAAAGGATCAAGTGAGGTAGTTTGGAAAAAAAAAATAAGAAACTTGCCTTGGCAAATACCAAAACTTCTTATAGTGTTACAGCAATGAAGAGAGATGGCACTGGTGCAGGGATAGAAAAATAGACCAACAGGCTAGAGAGCAACAACTAAAACATCCTGTGCTTTGAAAATTTGATACGACAGAGCAGAAAAAGGATGACAAAGCAGAAGAAGGATGGACTAAGGTTATACATACAGGGAAGGATAAAAACACATCACACAAAAAAGTCAATTCTAAGTGCATTAAAAATCTCTACATGAAAGCAAAAATGGGGGTGCCTGGGTGGCTGGGTCGGTTAAGCGTCTTACTCTTGATTTCCACTCAGGTCATGATCTCAGGGTGATGAGATCGGATTGAGATCACGTTGGCTATGCCCTGGGCATGGAGTCTGTTTAAGATTCTCTCTCTCCCTCTGCCCCTCCCCTCCCTGCTCCCCCGACCCACCCTCACCACACCTCTCTCTCTTAAAAAGAAGAAGCAGAAGAAGAAGGAGAAGAAGGAGGAGAAGGAGGAGAAGGAGAAGAAGGAGAAGAAGAAATATAATAACTTTATAAGGAGATATAGGAAAGCATCTCTGACTTAAGGGCTAAGGAATAGTTCCTTAGACAATGTATGAAAAGAAAAACTGTAAGGGAAATAGTGACAAATTTGACTACACTAACATTAAATTTTAAAGTTACTTTTAAAGACTGTCTCCAGGGACGCCTGGGTGGCTCAGTGGGTTAAAGCCTCTGCCTTTGGCTCAGGTCATGATCCCAGGGTCCTGGGATCGAGTTCCGTATCAGGCTCTCTGCTCGGTGGTGAGCCTGCCCCCCCCCCCCCCGCCCCTCCTCCCTACTTCCAATCTTTTTCTGTAAAAAAAAAAAATAAAATCTTAAAAAAAAAAAAAAAGACTGTCTCCAGAAGCAAAGATTAAGAGAGAGACTAGGAGAGAATATTGGGAACCCGTCATTCATAAAGGCCTAATATTCAGAATTTAAAAACCACTACAACTCAGTAAGGAAGAAGAAAACAGAAAACAGGCAAAACATAAAACGATCATCATTAATTGCCAATAAACACATGAAAAGATGCTCAAGGTCCCCAGTAACTAATAAACTACAAATTAAAACAATCAAGAGATACTATTACTCATTCATCATATTAACCAAAACTTTAAGTCTGACCATAATAAATAATCAAGGATAACAGATAGATGAAAATTCTCCCATATTACTTTGTACTTAGGTATAACCCACCTGAGTCTTTCTAGACATATAACCTAGTGAAACTCTGTCACATCTGCATGGGAGATTTATAGAGGAATGTTGGTTGTAACACTATTAGTCCTGGGGGGAAAAGGGAAAACTAACTAAATGATCATCAAGAATGGATAAGTAAGTTGTGGTATAGTCATATGATGAAATATCATACAGAAATTTAAATGAATGGACTAGAATTACATGTATTAACACAGAGAAATCCCCCAAACATAACGTTCAGTGACAAAAAGCAAATGACAGAAGAATAGGGACAATAGGATACCATTTATCAAAAGCTTAAATGCGTGTGAAACAGTGCTACTTGTTATTTATAGATTGACACCGAAGTCCATGTGAAGATTAGTATAAAACATGAATGAGACTGAGACCCATCAAATTTAGGATGATGGCTGCCTGTAGGCTGGCTTAGTGAAGAGGGACACAGGAGACCTCAATTATGGTTGTAATACTTTATTATTTAAAAAAATCTAAATAAATAGGTCAAAGTGTTCAGATTTGATAAAGTTAGATGATGGGCACGCAAGTGTTCATTATGTTATTTTCTCTCACTTTGTACATCTTTTCAGGATTCTATAGTCCATTTAAAAGACTTTAAATTGACTTTTAAAAAAATTTTAAATATTTTATTAATTTGAGAGGAAGACAGAGAGAGAGAGCAAATGAGAGCACAGGAGCAGGGGGGAGGAGAAGCAGACTCCCCAGGGAGCAGGGAGCCTGATGTGGGGCTTGATCCCAGGACATGGGGCTCTGACCTGAGCTGAAGGCAGACGCCTAGCCAACTGAGCCACCCAGGCGCCTGTAAACTGGCTTTTGCTTCCAAAGCACAGGAAGATAAGGAATTACTGTTTGCCATTCAAGTGCTAATATATGACCTGCCACCTCCTTCCAACATCCCAGGACAACAATCCCCAGCACTTACCACAAGGCCTGGCTCCAGGAGGACGTGCAGTCAATGAAGATGGGAAAAGTGAATAGATAAAGGGGTCTGTCCTTAGAAAAAGAGTCCTGGTCAGAGGTTCACTCTGCCTTCCCTGTCATTAAATCACACAAGGAGAGTCATTTTCCTCCCATCCATCACATTCAGCCTGAGTTGCCAGCTAGTATAATAATTCGGAGGGATTACCTTTAGGGTAATCACTGCTTGCAAATCAGTCCTGGCCATGCTCTGAATTCATTAGTGTTTCTCCAGCCTGGTGCGGGACTCAGAAGAACGATCCTCTCAGATTAGGGCATTGCTGTCTTCCTCATATCATAGCAATAATAACAATAATAACCAAAAACAAACCCAGGGGAGTAAAATCACCAGGGAGGCCTTTCTTCTTAATTAAGGGGTTCTAATGAGTCACAGTCCTACCATCCAGGTGACTCGATTCTCCTTTATAAATAAAGTGCTGTGAGCGTAGGGGTGTTTCCTCTTGTATCCCTGCTGCTTTTTGTTTCTCGCTCCTGGGGCTGTGGCTTCTCTCTATACATGCATATCAACACATGTGAAATACAGACACAAAGATTTATACCTCCTTATTCACCTAGCCAGCTCGCAGTTCTAAGATTCTCTGAGTGTCATCTAAGGAAACGTAATATGGTAGCTTAATTGGTCGGCAATGGTGCTAATAAAGGTAGAGTCTTCGGTTCCAGACCCCAAAAGCCAGAATGATTTTCTTTGTTCAATAAGATGCAGAGGGCGTCTCAAATCTTGGCACATGCATCCTCATTTACATATGGCAGTTTGGACAAGTCAGGGTGGCGAGAATTTTGTCCAATGCACCACTACTATTAGAATTAAAAATTCCCGTCACCCTGGTGAGTGTGTGGATTCCTTTTATGAGGAAAGGAGAGTAACTGATATGGTTAAAAAGGGTTAGTAATGTCCCAGCTCACCTATACATGTGAAACTGAGAAAGTGGTCTGGGCCATGATTCCCATCTTTATCCCTGAAGAGTAGAAAATAGATTTGGTCATTCTGACTGTTGTTTTTGTGATTTTTATTTTTCTGATTCTGAGTGTATAATGAGAAAAAAAATGTGACAAACTCAAGCAAGGAGAAATTTGGGCTGAATCTCTGGGGAAAAAAATTCATGGTGAAATCCATTAGACTGTGTAATAGTTTCCCAAGGGGAATGACATAAACCTCATAGTTTTGCAGTCATTTAAATTTAGACCAAACCATGCATTTCCAAGCAGACCCCAGGGAGCAATTCTGCATTGAGGAGGGAATAGGGAAGGTGATGGGCCAGATGACCTAATAGCTCTTTTTCAACTTAATTTCTAGGACTGTGGGATCCTAATTAAAATGAACTATATTGCCTATTATGAACCCATTCCATTAATATTCTGTAAGGTCTCCAGGCAAGCCAAGGGGGTTTCAACTTTTACTTATTTCTGTGGAGCTAAAGTCTATGAGCCACCTTAACCACGCAGCTATGCCCATGCAACTTCTTCACCAATAATGTCTGATTTAAAGTCTTTAAAAGAAGTTAGAGCACATATTGTGAACTAACATTTTATTTGACATTTTTTAAAAGAAAAGATTTATTTATTTATTTTAGAGAGAGAGAGAGCACGTGTACATGCATGCAGGTAATGGAAGGGGTAGAGGGAGAGAACTTTTTTTTTTTTTAAGATTTTATTTATTTATTTGTCAGAGAGAATGAGCACAGGCAGACAGAGTGGCAGGCAGAGGCAGAGGGAGAAGCAGGCTCCCTGCTGAGCAAGGAGCTGGATGTGGGACTCGATCCCAGGACGGTGGGATCATGACCTGAGCCGAAGGCAGCCGCTTAACCAACTGAGCCACTCAGGTGTCCTGGGAGAGAACCTTTTAAGCAGACTCCCAGCCAAGCACAGAGCCCGACCTGGGGCTTGATCCCACAAGCCATGGGATCATGACCTTGACGTGAGCTGAAACCAAGAGTCAGATGCTTAACCAACTGAGCCACCCTGATGTCCCTGAATTAACATTATATTCAAAGAAATCCAATGGAATGAGGATTGTTATGACATGTGTCATAACAATAAATATTCTTCTAGCTAATAACCCCACTGTGAGCAGGCTCTGTGATGGGAACAATCACCACCATGCAACATCTAGGATGAAAATCTACTTTCTCACATCCAGCCCTGACTTTTCCTTTCAGCCTCCACTGATGTTTGAAAAGAAATGATGATTACTGGAGAAATCATAGCATTTCTGTTAAGAGATTCTGCCATCATGAACTTTGCAGGTCTCCATTGACATTAGCCTCTTTTCCTGACTTTCTTCCAGAAATGGACTCCAGTGGGGAAGCTCAGACAAAGCCAGTGTGAGGCTGGCCAAGGCTGACCTGGGAACACCAGCCAAGGGGCAGAGAGCCCTTTAGTCCCAAAGTGACAACAGTGGGCCAAGTGGAAGAGATTGGTGGCCCAGTTGCCCCATGTGGTATTCTAGGTGAGTACCCCTGGTGGATAAAAAGAAGGACTGGTAACATCTAGCTGTTAAGCTCTTTCATCAGTCTTTCTTGAGGATTGGCAAAAGGTTCTTGCTGGGCTGTGGAACTCTACTAACAGGAAGTAGACACTGGCGTGCATCAGAGAAATACCAAGCTCTATCTATTTTAAATTTAAAGCTGGATTCTAATTAGCTTGCAGGGAGTTCCTATGGAAATAGAAGATATGACTTTTCAATAGGACAGGAGGAAGGTAGACAGAAGGACTGGAAAATCCCTATTCCTTCAAGAGTCACTTGGTGTCAGCTCACTTTGACATTGTCCCTTACTCCCTTGGACAGATCCCAGGAACTCTCACTTCCATTATAATATTTGTAGTATGTAACTGATGGTGTACATATTCATATCCTACAGACAGGGGAGACACTGGCATTTTGTCTATTCCCCCCCCCCCCCAGAATATAGCTCAGGCCCTGACATAGAAGACTTAATAATTAATAAAACCATGTTCAATTATTACAGTGATATCTTAGAACCTTGTTTTTTTTTTTAATCTGTAAAGCAGCATAGTAATATTACCTCAAATAGCTGTTCTTAAGATAAATACCAGAATAAATAACGTCCTTAGGACAGTGCCCAGCACTTAAATAAAATGCAGTTCCTTCTACTTTTTTGGTATGAGAAGGTTTTTATTTCTGGTTCTAATAAAAATCAGGCCAATAGTTTTTTTTAAAAAACATGTTGCCATTTAATTATGCTTCCAGAATAGGTCAGTATTTTGTACCCTATCAGCCCTACAGAGGCTAGACCAGCTCCAGCCCAAATTCTTGGCCATTCAACCTTCTCATCACCCACTTGGTTAGATGTTCCCTATGAATAAGGGAGATTTTCTGAGATGTTCACACTTGATTCTATCTCAGACCTCCATGCAATACACTGGGAGAATGAGTAACTCCTCAGTGATAACAATGAAGACTGGAAGGTGGCCCTGGTATTTGGTTGATCATCAGAACTTCACCTTTGTTGTCCCAGAACACCTCCAGGCCTTTCCTGAAAACTCCCCTAGAGGTATTCTCCCTCTTCTTTCTTGTTTTATTTCTACAGAACCAAAAGCATCTGCAGGGTGACTTGTAAAGGAGGTTCCAACCCAAGCTGGGATTTCACTTTCCCACCAGCTCGGAATTCACCTCTTCCAGATATACTCACATCTCTGCATGGCCTGCAGAGACATCCTCTCTCTTGTCCTCTGATGGTTGCACCAGGCACTGGACCTATAAGAAGCAAAGAAGCCAATATGGGGAGGAGGTAAGCACTACCAGCACCTAGTTGCCACCTGAGGCATTTGCTCCACTGTGAGCTCTCCTAGCCTGAGCACCACGCCCTCCTTGGGCCCACCAGCCCCTGGCTTCCCGGCTCTTCCAGGTCTCATCTCTCAACCATGTAAAATCTGTGTTGTTATCCTGTAGTCCATGAGCAACTGCTTTCTCCATTTTTGGCTTGTAATTCCAGGTGAACTCCTGGCTTCTGATCCTCAATTCTCATCTATAGAATTGCCTCCTGGGAGGGCAGAGTCTCTTCCTCGTCCTCCTCCTGTTCTGTGGCCCTGGCTGTCCCCACTGGCCATCCATGGGTCCTCCTTGTCACGCATAGCGTGCACCAGGATCTGTTCCTTGGCTCTTTCCTGATCCTCATGTTTTCTCTTCCTTCTTTTTAAAACAGTTGGGTGGAGAGTCTCAGAGTTTTACAAGCAACCTGAGACACCCCACGTCCCCTTGCTCCCAATGATGGGCTCGTGGCTCTGCCGTGACACCTCTCTCACAGCATCTAGCACCGGTCAGGCACCGGGGGAAGCTGATCTTTGGCTTCTGACATGGTGATGGAGCGCTATGGGGGGTTTGTAAGCTGGAGGGCTTTATGTCAGAGCAGGGTGTCTCAAACTCAGCACTGGCTCCAGCC
>ML100484.1:11725-22836 GCA_003697995.1 Taxidea taxus jeffersonii | reverse complement strand
GTTCTCTTCCCTGTTAACAGGGTTTGGCTGCCAAAGCCAAAACCAGTACAAGATTTGCATAACAGTTCGAGGCCACGGGGAGGATTCGTCACAGGGCGGTGTGTGATTAATGGCTGGAGAAAAGACTCAGGCAGCCTCGTGGCTGCGGGAGTAGAGCCTCCCCGGGTCCTTTCTGGAAGGAAGCGGGACATGCATTGTAAACACGCATAAATGAACAAGCTGGCTGAGAGGAAGGAGGTCGGAGTCGACAGAGGAAATTAAGTAATGTGCCTGAGAAGGGCCCGTGACCAGCTGGGCCATCCAGGAAATATGGGGCCATAAAAAGATAATAACTGTCCCAGTAAGCCAAAAACCAGTGGGCCAATGATCGTTTCATGTGGTTCAACTTAAACGTCGTGGTGTTTGGTAAACATCTTTATACTCGCCTGGAAAGTTAACATGGCTCTTTCTGTGAATTAGAAGCTGAACCTGGGGCACGCTTTTCATCTCTTGCTTGGTTATTGGCACCGAGCTCTCACGCGTACTCGTGGCATCCTTTCCGTGTGCCTTACATACCACAGGAATTGTCTCGTTTCAAGCTTATTAAACCAGTGAATTAGGTCATTTTTATTCTTTTTCTTTAAGATTTTTATTTATTTATTTGACAGACAGAGATCACAAGTAGGCAGAGAGGCAGGCAGAGAGAGGAGGAAGCAGGCTCCCCGCTGAGCAGAGAGCCCAACTCGGGGCTCGATCCCAGGACCCGGAGATCATGACCTGAGCCGAAGGCAGAGGCTTAACTCACTGAGCCACCCAAACGCCCTGGTAATTTTTATTCTTCTTTCATGCAGGAAACCGAGGTTTGGGAAGGGTAAGTAACTCGCCCGCAGGTACACGGTCGGCATATGGTGGAGCAGAGATGGGACCAGGGTTGTCTGCTTCCAGAACCCCCGTTTGGAATGCATTCGTGCTTTACAAGTTTACATGATGCTTGCGTGTCGCTCCAAGCCCAGCTGCCCAGGCAGCTTTCCTTTTTATAGTGGATGTTTAAGAAACACTTGTTGAATCAAACTAAACACTCACGTTCAAAAGTTCAGTCACTGTTCTTCCTCCAAAGCACAGGAGTCCCACGCGTGTGCACGCTCACGCGTCCCCTTCCCCGCCCTGCTCTCCCTCCGTGCCTGGGCCCTCGTTTTCTCTTCCAACACACGAGCATCCAGTGAGTACGTACTGTGTGAAAGCGACTGTCCTGGGTTTGCTTTCTCATGTCTTCAGTTTCCTCAGTCAAAGAATTATGAGACACACTCCTGTATGTCCATCAGCCGCCACCGTGCGCCAGCTCCTATATCCTGAAGTCACGGAGACCGGTGCGTCGTCTCTCCCGCCCCCCACGAACGCAGAGTTCGGCAGAGGAAATAAACCCTAAACCTTAGCCAGTCCCTGTCCAACAGTGTGGATTAGAGCAAAATAACCAGAGAATCCACTGGGTACCCAAGGTGGGATCCATGGAGAAGCAAGTAACTCAAGGGTGTCGAGCGGCCTTCCCAGAGAGAGCTGAGCCTCCCTGTCCCATAAGCCCGGGACACGGTGCCAGGCGGGTGGGACCTACCCGGTACATTTTTATAAACAGAATCACGTTAACTAAGCCTACTTTTAGAGAGGGACATGACGTGGAAGGTGGCTGGAGAGTTTATTTGGCTCGATGGATTGTTCTCTGCTGAGCAGCGGAGAGTCCCGAAGAAGGTGAAATGGAAGAGCCCAGGATCAGAGTGGCCGGACGTGTGGCTGGTACCACTTCTACGGTGACGTAGAAGAAGAGGTAGAAGGAGATAGATGTGCTGGGTGGGAACATTCCTTGCCAGTCCAGAGCGAGGGACAAGACAGGGGCAGGCAGGGATGCAGCAAGGGGCAGAACGACACGCCTGTTGCCGGGCAGGGGACTGGGAACGGGAAGGTTCTTCTTCGGGATTCAGCATCCCGGCCTGCTGTGCCTGGTTGTCTTCCGGACTCCTCTGACTTCTTTTTTATGCATGTACCTACAATTATATCCTCCCTTTGAAATTTGAAGTGCTTTCCAATAGGAGATATATATATATAATCAATGTATTACAATAAAGGCAGATTGCATCCCCATCAGATGGCATATATCATATATATCAAATCTATTGCTTGTTATGTTAAGCTTAAGAAACATACATGGCACATATTTATTATTTATTATATTAAAGATAATGAATATAATGTCTATATCAGAGAGAGGTGTTAAACCTGTGGCCTAAGCCATTCTCACTACTACTTCTGAGCATTAAGATAGGTCCTCGGCTTCCAAGCAGCAAAGCCGAAGAGTATGTCACAGAGTCAAGGAGCCCTCATTGCTGTTTTAGAGAGATGTCTTCCCTGGCACAAAATTCTGAGAGGAATTTCTCAAATTGGACTTATTCGAGGAGCTAACATCAGCACCACCAGTGTGTTTCCCTCAGGGCCGTCCTCTGAGCGCTCCTGTCTGGCAGTCCCTTCTGGAACCGCAGCCTTACTGGAGAGCGAAAGGAGATCCGAGCTCTGGTTCTCCACGGTCCCTGGACCTGCTTGCTGTTTAGGGTCATGTCCTCAAGCCCTGTCAGGAACGGGTATGCCCATGAAGCATCGTCCTGTGTTTGCTGGAAAACTGGTACTGAAGACACCGCCCATGGTTCGTGCAACAGGGACTGGGGACCCCCTCTTGGCGGGACGCCGGTTTGGGCAAAGATCACGGAGCAGGGAACCAAACGGATCACGTTCGGACACCCTGGAGCCCACATTTTGGTGGGAAGACAGACAACACACGAACACGTTTGAGACGCTAGACAGTGAGAGGTACCGGAAGGAGACGGTGCTGGGGAAAGACAGCGAGTATTGGTTTACGGAAGGTTCGCTCAGGACACTGCTTCTCGCTGTGGGATCTGACTACATCGCCTTCTCCTTAGCAATGGAACACAGAATAAGCATTACAGAAGTAAATAGCTTGCATCACGTTGACCACTGAGGATGGTAGGAAAATGTTCTGCTACTATTTGAGGCCGAGGCTTTTGTCAAATTGTTCATAACAAAAATGACCAGCCAGGTCATTTCAATGGTACAATCTAATCTGAACTTAGGCTACTGAACCCAAGCTCTTTCTGAATTCCCTTCCAGGGGGTCAGAATGGCCCCGTTTACGCAGCACTTATATGGGTCACACCCTTAAAGTATATTAGCTCATTAAATGAGAGTCCTGGTAAACATGAAAGGAAACAGGCCAGAGACCAGATGGCTAGGAAGCTGGGCTCAAGAGCCAGACTGGCCCCCAAGAAATTCCTAGCTGGATGATGATAGACAAGCTAGTCAACCGATCTGAGATTGGTTTTCTTATCTATAAAATGGGGGTAATAATAGTGAATACCTCACGGGGTTGTTGTAAGGATTAAATTAGTTAATATTTGTATGACAGAACATATCTGGCATAAAACGATGAATAAGTGATTATTATTTTTATTACTGTTATTATTATTCCAATATTTATTGTAATTATTATAATTACAATATAGTATAATATATTAATATTTATTGGAATTATTATCCCAATATTGAGACTCCAAGAGCTTAAATAACTTACCCCAAGCTCAAACAGGTGGCAGATTCAGAATGTATACCTAGTTTTTTCCGACTCCAAGCTCATGTTCTTCTGGCTATGACCTCCTCTGTCACTATTAACAGAAATTAAAATAAATTTTCCTAGAAGAGATCTAGATCCAAACAACAATATGAAAGCAGTCAGGAGCACTCATGAGAAATCGGGATCGTACATTATACTGGTGAAAGAGGAATCAACAATCTTTATCAACTGCTATTTTGCCCAAGTTCTTCCATCCGATAAAAAGTGGTAACTGAATGCAAATGGATGTTCCCTTTGCCCGATTATTCCCTTCATTCCTTCATGTGTTTGTCTATATAACATTTACTGAGCTTTTGGAGATTCCCAGAAACAGATAAAATAATCCTGTTCTCAGGCTGGAGAGGAAAGGGCAGAGCACATACACAAGTGACAAACCAGTAGACAATTTGTTCAGATGCTCGAGATGATAGGTTCAGTCGCCACGGGGTTGCAGAGAGAAGAAAGAGCATCGTGGTTGGTCCAGGGTGGGACTTGTCACAAAGAGTTGGGTCTCGGCCCTGCGAGAAGTGACCGATGTGAATTAGCCAGGTGTTCTCTGAAACAGTGATGTCAAGTTTAAGACCGAGAGATTAAAGGTATACTGAAGAAAGCCCCCTGCATAAACACTACTAATTCATTGCATGTTTTCAAGGTAAGCTTTTTTTCTAAGATTTTATTTTTTTAAGTGATCACTACCTCCAATGCGGGGCTCGAACTCCTGACTCCCAGATCAGGAGTTGCGTGCTCTACAGACTGAGCCAGCCAGGCACCGCTAGAGGTAAACTTTTTGTGATGGCTTCATGTTTTACAAAATATTTTTCACTCCATTGGTATTGTTATGGTAAGAAATCTGAATTAGACACCCTCACGCTAAAGGAGTTCTTTGGTTCAGTAACCATTTTGCAGTCAGGGTGCAGTAAAAAATGGAAACCACACAGTAAACGTAATATAAGGAATTGCTAACCAGATACAGCTGTTAACTAGACCACTAAAAGCAAAAAAGAGAACTCTACGGGACCAGGGAGGAGGCGACTGCAGGAAGCAGCTCGCACCTCCAAGCCTGGGAGAACAGGGAAAGAAATTGGAATTTTTCAGACTTGGAAGCTTGGAGAAGGATTCCCTGCGTACTGGGACCCAGATCTCCAAGAAAGGGGGTGCTGCTGACTCAAGCTGGTGTCCGTTTGAAGGACCCAGTGAGGTTGGTTCGGCAAGGGTTGGAGAAATTGCAAATGGGATTCAGCTGCTACTTCAGGAAGGCAAGGAAGTATTGCTGGACTGCTGCTCGGAAGAACAGGAAGCAGACGAGAAGCCAAAAAGTGGTAGACGGAAAGGAGCAAGTCCCTTCTTCCTCCTGCAGTCTTGCAACTTCTTTCCAGTGCTCTCTTTGGCAGAGCCAAATATGGAACCAACTGGCAGTACAAATATGAATACAATATAAGGATAAATATGGCATCATCATCCCTCATCTTCAGCCTAAAAAGGAAGACAGACATATCACTGGTATAAGTGATACCAGAAGACTGTGTAGGCTTGAGGGGAGCACTGTTTAGAAATGATTCTTCTTAAAGGAATAAACAGGAAAGACTTCCTAGATCATTCTTTCTTTTTTTTTTTAAAGATTTTGTTTATTTATTTGACAGACAGAGATCACAAGTAGCCAGAGAGGCAGGTCGGCGGGGGGCGGCGGGGAGGTGGGGGGAGCAGGCTCCCCGCTGAGCAGAGAGCCCGATGTGGGGCTCGATCCCAGGACCCTGAGATCATGACCCGAGCCGAAGGCAGAGGCTTAACCCTCTGAGCCACCCAGGCGCCCCTTCCTAGATCATTCTTTAGCTGACACTTCAAAAGTGGGCTTTGTTGGGGTGTCTGGTTGGCTCAGTTAAGTGGCTGACTCTTGGTTTTGGCTCAGATCATGATCTCAGGGTCTGGGATCAACCAGCCCCTCACTGGGCTCTGCCCTCAACAGGGAGTGTCCTTGTGGATTCTCTCTCTCTCCCTATGCCTCTGCTCCTCCCCCTACTCATGCTTTCTGTCTCTCTCATCCTGTCTTTCAAATAAATAAATAAAATATTTTTTAAAAGATATAAATAAAATCTTCTTAAAAATCTTTTTTGAAACTATTTTATTTATTTATTTATTTGAGAGAGAGGGAGAAAGACCAAGGGTGGGGTGTGGGACAGAGGGAGAGGGAGAAGACTCCCCACTGAGCAGGGACCTCCCCCCCCCCGCCCCCGCCAATGCAGGGCTTGATCCCAGGACCCTGGGATCATGACGAGAGCTGAAAGCAGACACTTAGCTGCCTGAGCCACCCAGGTACCCCCAATCAATAAATCTGAAAGAAAAAGTTGGCTTCGGGACGCCTGGGTGGCTCAGTTGGTTAAGCAGCTGCCTTCTGCTCAGGTCATGATCCCAGAGTCCCGGGATCGAGTCCCACATCGGGCTCCTTGCTCAGCAGGGAGCCTGCTTCTCCCTCCCTCTGCCTCTACCTGCCACTCTGTCTGCCTTGCTCTCTCTCTCTCTCTCTCTCTAACAAATAAATAAATAAAATCTTTAAAAAAAAAAAAAAGTTGGCTTCATTGGCCAGGTAGACATGGTCACTGAGAGGAATATTCCACACAAGAACAGCCTGGACAAAGGAATGGGATACAGTCAGAAATCATAAAGACAATTCGGCCTGCCTGGACTGTGAGGTAAGAAATGGGAGGTAAGGTAAGAGATAAGGTGCATGAAGTAAGCAGGGGTCAGATCCTGAAGACTTTTCTACACCAGTGGAATTATTTGAACCATGTCTTAGAAGTAGTGAAAGATTTAACCTATTAACAGGATCGTGTTTTTGAATGATAACTCCTGGTCTGTTATGGAAAGTGGGTTAGAGAAGAGCAAAGGAGGCCCGTCAGTAGACTGTTGTTCTACTCCAGTTGTGCAATGGTAAGAACCTGATTAATGGCGGTAATAGAGACAGGGTGGAGGACACAGGCAAGAGAAAGGCTAAGGCAGTGAAAATGAAAGAAGAGGGAATTGCACTGAGGAAAAACATGGGAATCTGGGTTATTGGCTTAGGGCACTGGTTAGATGGTGGTATCATTCTCCAGGGTGGGAGGTTAGGGGACGTTGCTATGGGTAAAGGAAGAAATTAAAGGGATAATATCATGACATAAGCTTTGTACACAGGCTCGAATATTTCAAGCGATGAGAGTGTCATTATTTAAAAGAGTTGAACTCTTCTTTAATAGGACTCTACAGTCCAGATGACATCAACTACTGCCTTCCTAAAGAGGTATTGCTCACGAAGAAGATGGAAATCATTCACTGATTCCAGGAAAGATCTCTGAGATCTTCCATACTTAGAGGAGATGTATTAACATTTTTTCCCTTCTGTCCCCATGATGATGTTCAGGTCTGTGTTGACAATATGACAGATGACCACAAAGACTGACCTGGGAATGGATTTGTCCTGGTGCTTAATAACTAATTCCTTAATGTCATTTATGACTGGAACACATGTCCAGAAAAAATTTTTTAGAGTATTTGACTTTGTGCCTGAAGTGAATTCGAGTTTCAGATGATGATATATCAGATATTCTGAAATTCCTGGGAAGAATTGCTCTTGCCTTTTAGTCGGTCACCATCATGACTATGATTAGAGTCTACATTTTTCTTTTTTTCATAATGTCTGCATTGATATAGCAAATATATGCATAGAAATACCACAAGTCAGCACTACAAGAGAATTGTTCCCTTTATGGAACTCTAGGAGCCCTCCCTGGCACTTGGTCTTCTTTACATTCATTCAAATCATCTTCCTTTAAACATGGCATTATTGCTTGGAAGGGAGGGATGAGGAAATGCAAGGGGTCCATAGATGTCCCAGTCTATATAGGAGGCCATCTCCTCTGTCTTTCCTCTCCACCTTTCTGACTTCCCTTCACACACATTCTCACCCACTCAACCACTCGGAATTACTCTCGCCACAAAGCTCATCTCAAAACCACTTCTTTCTCCCCAACCATCCAAGCCTACAGCCATCCTCTGAGCTCCCACAGCATCAGGACTGTAACTCCTCTAGCCTTGGTGTGTCAATATTGGACATACTATAGCACCTTTCTATGTACATAATCTGTCTCCCTAAGAGTACATATTGGACATACTATAGCACCTTTCTATCTTACATAATCTGTCTTCCCAAGAGTATACATCTTTCTAGAGTAAAAATCACAGGAGGGCAGAGACTCTCTTATTGACCTTGTTATGTACTTTATTCATACATTGCTTCAATGATAGCCTCAGCCTCTCTGGGCTTGCAGGCTCAGCTCTAGAAGACACCAAGAATTTACTTGGTAGCTAGTCTCTGTCCTTTGCTATTAGCACCCATGCCCCCTTGTTGCTCTTAGGGAATCTTGCCTCAGTACTCAGCTTGAGTAAGAAGCTTTCTTTCTTTAATAACTCTGTTCATCTCATTTATTCCTCCCCATCGGTGAGCCTCTCTTTTTAATCTGCATCATATTTATTAACTCTCTGTCTCCCAGCAATATAACACACACATCTCAAGGCTACACACAGCCTTGATAAATGGGATGCACGGCTCCTCTCAGAAGGAAACCAGCTGCCATAAAAGTTAATGTGTTTAGTTCATAACGAAAAAATCTTCCCCCACACCACGGTAGGTTGGAAACTGGTGTATTCACTTTATGACCTTGTTTATTAGTCAGAATGATGCCCTGTTTGATCTGGGAAATTTGTTTAGGGTCATTAAGAAAGGGCTCTGGAGTGTTACTCGCTGACGAATGCTAGCCTTGCCCACAAATCTTGGAAATAAAGACTAGACTAGAGAAAATGCTGTTTTTACTTCCTCTAGGGTGAAATTTCTTCTCTCCACCCAGTTAGTATCTGAATACTTCTCAAGTAGTTTGCATCTGCAAATGTTCCGAGCATCTTGGCAAGATTTTATTAGTTGATCATCCCTGCTTTGGAGAAGGGAGTACAGTCACCAATGATAGAGAGACTATTTGGGGATACCTTGGATCCTCAGAAAAGTCACCGTCAGAACTGAGCTCCCATACTCCACTAATGAATATTAATTTCCTTTTTAGGTAGTTCCCTCTGCCTGAAAAATTAGAAGAGAAGTGTACTATCTTCCTGATCTTGTGAATTCCTGGCTAAGAAGAATAGAAAGAATTTGAAAGAGGAGCTTAGAAATGTGAGAAAACCTGTTTGCTGACCACTATTCCTACCTCCTCAGGTGCTTTCTCTCTGTCACAGAGGCTGAATGGGAAAACTATATCCTATATAATTTTTCACTTTAATTCCTCCTTACCTTCACATGGCCACAACCCTCCCACCCCCTGCCCAACACCATCTTGCTACCACAAACATGATATCTTACCTTCACTTTCAACTTTGGTTTTTAGCAGCAATATAAATGTTGGGTGAGATGAGCTTTTTGCCCTCCACTTATATTTTAACTGAACATTTTTTATGTGCTAGAGGATGTGGTAGGAGATTATTTTCCAAGAAGGATGTAAAATTTGCACTATTAACTGTTAGTGATGCCTTCTGGGCTAGACCAACACCATTATCAATTTGTAGCAATTCAATGATGAGGCTGAATTTATTAAATCCTGGGATTGTTTGAATTTCAGAGGAGGTTGATTCAGTGGCTCAATCTTGTCCTCGACGACCTGATTTTTCTGCCTTCCATGGGTAAGCGTCATCATAAGGCTGTCTTCCCTCATGGTGTCATCATGGCTGCAGCAGTCCCAAGCTTTAAGTCCACACAGCATACCAACCAAGAGAGAATACTTTTCTTTCCAACCATTGTAATGAAGACTATGTGGCCATGTCTGAGCCGACTGAGGTCAGGCTGACAGGCTCTGCTGATTGACTTAAACATGTAGAGACTCACCCCTGGGATGCTGGGTTGGGTCAGCTTCTCCAGAGGTATTTTACCTGCCATCCTACTCATTTCTTTTTTAGTATATCCTTTCACCCCAGGCCAGGCCTTATCAGATCATGCCTGGTTACTTCAGAATTCCTCAGCTAAATTCAGAGACGTCTCTTGTCTAGTCACTCTATATTCACTTATTTATGTGTTGCTTGCTTGTCTCTCCTATGTCACCCCCTTTGTATCTTGGACATGTCCTGAGATTTTGTGTATGTTCTAATTTTTTTTTGCAGTACAGTTTAGACCTTCTCTCCCTTTCTGGCA
Organism: Taxidea taxus jeffersonii; assembly: GCA_003697995.1. Lineage (NCBI taxonomy): Eukaryota > Metazoa > Chordata > Mammalia > Carnivora > Mustelidae > Taxidea > Taxidea taxus. The sequence goes on along the minus strand of ML100484.1, from coordinate 12,986 downwards.
GGATTATTCCTCCATCTTCTTTACTCTTAACAAGTTTTCCCAAGCTACCTGCTAATTCCATCCTAGAACTCCCCAAACACACTCTTCCACCTCTGCTCACGCATCATGCTGGAACACAGACAAATGGCACAAAGAGTAGATGTTCCGTATTTTAGACTGAAATGTGAACTGACTTGTGTTTCCATTTCAAAAATGGCTATGTTGTGTTTTTTTCTACTTTATTACCTTTGCACTGAAAATTTGACCAGCTGTGGCTCAACATCTCCTTTCAATAAGTAAGCAGTTCAACAAGAATCCAGATGTTGGAATTTTGAATTCAAGAGCTTGAATGAAAACCACAAATCTCACAGTGAAATCTAGTCAATAAGGATAGAATGCAGGGAGGTGTGTGTGGCTCAGTCAGTAAAGCATCTGCCTTCAGCTCAAATCATGATCCCAAGATCCTGGGATGGGGCCCAGGGTCTCACTGGGCTCCCTGCTCAGCAGGGAGTCTGCTTGTTTCTCTCCCTCTGCCCTATCCCCACCTGTGCACTCTCGTTCTCTCTCTCTCTCAAATAAATAAATATAATCTCTAAAAAAAAGAAAAGAATGGAATGCAATGTAGGATGTATAAATTATCTTGGTATTTCAATAGCCCTCAGGAGCTGGGATGTTTATCTGATGCTCAAGATTGGGAGTATCACTCTGTCCCTCTTAGGGTCTTTCATTCCTCTAGGATTTGGTGACCAGATGTGAAAATCTCTGTGGTTAATTGTGAAACAGATTTCAGACATTTTGCAAAACTTGTTATTACTATTATCTAGGAAATGCCCCATCCACATACTCTTCTGGTTTGGGCTCACTTCAGTCAGTGAATTCTTACTAAGAACTCTTCCCTAGTCATTTCAAAAGCAATCTCTGAAAAATCTATTTTAGAGACATAGTCAGAAATGATAGAAGTCAAGGAACCTGTCAAAAAGAACAGATGGTTACATTCTGTGAAAAACAAATGCTTTAAAAACCTCTTCTATTCAAAGCATGAAAACCAAGAGAAACTGGCCCAACCCCTAGTTGTTGCTGAGACCTCTGTCAAGTCGGTTCTTTGCTAACATTGAGAGAAAAGATTTTGGCGCGTTGTAAAAAATCTTTGTTAATCTGGTGTTGATAGGGGTTTGAATGGGCGCGTGCGCGGACAGACAGTGGGAGAGATATGCATTAAAGCACATAACCTAAAATATTAATGGTAGAATCTAGGTGACATGTTTATGGGTGCTCACTGTCC
>ML100484.1:0-11325 GCA_003697995.1 Taxidea taxus jeffersonii | reverse complement strand
TCAATGCTCCGATGATGATGGTATCGGTGAGGGTTCCAGCGAGAAGAAAGGGGGTATTTGAAGAGAAGGATGAAGGGGCTGTTTAGAAAAGTAAGGGCAAGGTTTAGGAAACCCAGCAAGGGTTAGGTGGAAGAACCCCGGGGCTAGAAACAAGAGCAAGCTGTGGAGAACGGCTCTCCGACATGGGCTGGGATCTCTCGCTGTGCTTCTAAAATAGGCTTTGTGCATGACACAGTCCACTGTAGCTCTACAAGGAGGGAGCCAGGAGAGGAAATAGCCTGTCCTCTCCCTCCCAGCTCACCTCCTAATCTCCAGCCAGTGCCTTGAGTTGACCAAACCCAGCCCGAGGACAAGGAAGCCTGGTTGACGCCATCCATAGAGGTCAGTTTCTCAGGACACCAGGAAGGGTGGAGAAAAGTGGAGACACACTTTGATTCTGAGATATGGTTTACCTCAGCATCCTTCTCTCTAGGTAAAAAAACCAACCAACCAAACAAAAAACAAACAAACAAAAATTTGTGGGGCACCTCAGGGGGCTCAGTCAGTTAAGCGTCTGACTCTTGATTTCAGCTCAGGTCATGATCCCGGGGTCCTGGGATGAACCCTGTGTCAGGCTCTGCATTCAGCAGAGAGTTTCTTCCCTGCCTCTCTTTCTCCCTCTGCCTTTTTCCCTGCTCTCTCTCTCTCCCTCTCTCATAAAATGAAAAAAAATGAATCTTAAAAAAAAGTCGTGTCCTCAACACAGAGGACCCACAGCCACCATTCAATATATGTGGTGTGAATTCAAACTCTTACCTAAACCTAAGATGTTAGCCACTACCAGTGCCCATTATATAAGGTTGCAGAGAAATAGAGGGAAAGTAACTAACATAAAACATAGTTGCACAGCCCTGTTTCTGAGGCTAACCTTGAGGACTAAGTTGAGAGGCATATAGCTTCTTTCATCTACCACCTCTCAACTGGATCAGGGTGCTTATACGCAAGAAAGTTTGAAGACAATTTGGGGTTCAAAGTTCCTAGTCTTCTCTGTGTCTACCCACATGCTCCCATCCTGTGGCTCAAGGTCCCATTCCCTCCTCTGCTCCTTAATAAATCAGACACTGACGAGGCAACTGTGAGACTCTAAGTCGATCCTTGCTTATAACAAACATGTACTAAAGAGGGTAAGTACTGTTTTTAAAGTTGCCAGAAAAGTTTTCTAGTTTTCTACTTGTGCTCTGACTAGATCTTCGAACCGGCACTTTTTTCTGGGAAAGTTATTTAGGACTGACAGAAAAAGACACCTCACACCAGTGTCTTGAAAATTTCCACTGTCATGCTAGCTCTTAAGGACCATGGCTAACTGACCAAGGACCCTCCACCAGCACTGCATCCCAATCTCTGTTACTAGTAATAATTTGAATACCATACAATGGATTATACATTTCCATTTTCCTATACCAGGAAAGTTCTATGTTCTCATCACATATGTTAACAATCTGTCAGTTTCCAATTGTTACCATTACAAATTACCATGAACTTACCGACTTAAAACAATACGTATTTATTATCTTACAGCTCTGTAGGTCAAAAATCACACAGGTCTCAGGCAGCTGGGTGGCTCAGTCAGTTAGATGTCTGCCTTTGGCTGAGGTCATGATCCCAGGGTCCTGGGATAGAGTCCTGCATTGGGCTCTCTGCTCAGTGGGGAGTCTGCTTCTCCCTCTACCCTTCCCCCCCTGCTCATGATCTCTTTCTCTCTCACTCCCTTTCTCTCAAATAAATAAATAACACAAAAAATCTTTTTTAAAAAATCACACAGTTCTCATTGAGCTAAAATCAAGGTGTCAACAGGGCTGTATTCTTACTGAAGACTCTAGAGGAGGATCTGTTTCCTTGACTTTTCCATTTCTAGAGGCTGCCGGCATTTCATGGCTCATGACCTCCTTCCATGTTCAAAGTCAGAAATGGCTGGTCGGGGGCGCCTGGGTGGCTCAGTGGGTTAAAGCCTCTGTCTTCAGCTCAGGTCATGATCCCAGGGTCCTGGGATCAAGCCCCACATCAGGCTCTCTGCTCAGCGGGGAGCCTGCTTACTTATCCCCCCACTCTCTGCCTGCCTCTCTGCCCACTTGTGATCTCTGTCTGTCTAATAAATAAATAAAATCTTTAAAAAAAAAAAAAAGAAAAAAGAAAGAAAGGAGACCACTTCTTAAAAAAAAAAAAAAAGAAAGAAATGGCTGGTCGGTCTTTCTTACATTATACCACTCTGACTCTTCTACCCTTCTCTTCCCCTGTACGGACCTTGTGATTACTTTGGGTCCACATGAATAATCCAGGATCATCTTCCCCGCTTGAGGTCAGCTGGATAGCAACCTCAATTCTATCTGCAAACTTAATTCCCTTTTACCATGTAACATATTCATGGATCCCAGGGATTAAGATGTGGACATTTTGGGGTGGACATTATTCTGCCTACCACACAACACAATCCCAATACACAATTTTGGAGACCTGTTTCTTCAGGCCATTCATAGTGGGCTTACTGCATCAGTCTGGGTCCTGCCAGAAAACACATGGTACATTCAAAAGGGATGATTAGAAAACATTTAATGAAGAGGCAATTTTCAAAGATGTGGGCAGGGTTAAAGGAAACCAGCAAGGGAAAGTAAAGCACCCTAAAGACAATAATAGAGAGGAGCAAGGATTGGAGGAAGCAGTTACCAGAACCAGATGAGGGCTGTGGCCTTAGGTAAAGAAACACAACCAGTGCCAAACGATGGCCCAGGAGGGAAGGAGCAAGATTAAATACCCTAACCTCTCCTTCTACTCTTTGATCTCCTCCCAGCACTGCCCACTGGCTAAGCCTAACCAGTCTAGAAGGCAAGGGAGCAGGTTGATGTGGACAAAAAAAAAAAAATCAGCATCTCAGGACACGAGGCAGGTGGAGAAAGGTACATAACTGACCTGCAGGGGCAGACTATACACACATATTGTTAAGTTAAATAATTCTTACTGGAAGAGAAATGGAGCCTACCACCCAGCAGGGCGTGTGTATATTCAAATAACCAGTTTAGCCCAAGTTAATCTACAGGTGGAATTTATGGGGAAATATTTTGGAGCTGCAAGGCCTAAAGTCCTACTTATGAAATTGCACTATGGAACTGGTGCATCTACAACTAATAAAAATCAAGAGGTACCATATATACACAGAATTATGTGGACCAGGGAGGATTTCATTTTGTCACAGTGATGATAGCCCTGATGCAAAGGGTTTAGCCATAAAGGAATCATAACTTTCCTATCATTTCACCAGAACTTTATGAATAAACAGTGGTGGTCAGCATCACATCCTGGACAGAATGTTAGTCTGGCAGTGTATGTAGGTTCTATATCGCTTTTCATCTTGCTAGTGGTTACCCAGACACATCACACCATTTTTCCAATAACTACAATGCAGATATAGGTCCAAAATGAGGGAGAGCAAAGAAACCAACATGGGTCAGTCGCTCACATGCCACATGCATGAAAAAATTACCAACCAACCAGACAAAACCACCAGCTTGGCTAAATACTGGCTCTGGGAAAAGAGCTTTCTGCACAGTGGAGAAATTTCTAGTGAGAGAGAGAGAAAAACACACAGTTGTAGAGGAAAGAGCATTTTAGCAAATGGGAAAGTCTTCCAAGGAAAACTCAATGCAGAAAAAAATTCTTTTTCCTTCCTCAGAACACAGAAGTCAATAAATCCTTACCTCTGAAGCGTCTGGAAGGAAGGATCCCACAGAGAGCAGTTGCTCTCTTTTCCAGAGTGAAGTTGGGGAAGAACTTCCCTTCCAAGGCTCCGCACTGCATTTATCTGTAGAATAATTCCACTGGTAAAGAAATCATGAAGGCATTTTTAGACACACAGTGACTGAGATCTGGATAATTGAGGCCAAGGTAATCTTTTTCACTTGATTTTTTTCAGAAAAGGTTAAGGACAATACATGCTCATTATTCTGAAACATTTAAGCAGTAAGGAATACTGGAAAGTTAAAAGCAAAGTTTTCCTCTTTTCTCCCTCTCTCTATCATTCTTTTCCTCCTTCTCTTCCTCTCTTCCTTCCTTCTCTTCCTTCCCTCCCCTTCTCCTCTCCCTTTCTTCCTCCACTTGATATATACCGATTGCAAATACACTTGAAAGCGCCATCGCTGGACACTTATCAACTCTGCTCACATTTTCTACTCCTCTACTGTTGCACGAATGGTCCCTGTTCTCTCTGCATCGTTACGTCCCAACCTTCATATCTGCGGTCTTGGGTGGAAGAGTTGGATTGACGAGACTCAGTCTGACCAGCTGAATCAAAGCTTCCAGAGGGTAAGGAGAGAGCATGTCTGGTTACTGGGGTGGGTGACAGGATGCTGCCACCTATTAAGGGTCACACAACAGAGATCTCAAATTGGAAGAGGGTTTGGATGCTGAGCAGTCCAAGACAAAGAAATGCTTATTATAAAGGCTCTGTCCTTTGGGTGGAAAAGTTGTCTGTCAAGAGATCCAGTTCCAAGCTTCCCAGGTAGCAACCCCAACAGAAAGAGAACATCTTTCTAACAATATGCATGCGTTAAGCTCAGGAAATATTTTGACACTGTTCAGGGTCTCATCCCTGCACCAATCACTGAGGTCACTAGCATGGAGGATTTTGATTGGCTCAGCCTGGACAAACAGTCCCACATTCGTGATGGGGATCGGTTAGGCAGGCACCATAATTGAAAACCATTCATAACCCAGGAAGTGGAGAGAGGATGCTTGTTTCAAGAAAGGGCTACAGAAGGGCACCTGGGTGGCTCAGTCATTAAGTGTCTGCTTTCCCCTTGGGTCATGCGAGCCCCATGTTGGGCTCCCTGCTCAACAGGGAGCCTGTTACTTCCTCTCCCACTTCCCCTACTTGTGTTCCCTCTCTTGCTATGTCTCTTTGTCAAATGAACAAATAAAAATTAAAAAAAAAAAAAAGGTACACAGATAAGACAGAAACATAATGCATACTTTAAAAGGCCTCATGATTCTCTGGTCCATAATTTGACTCTCATTTCTTTTTTTTTTAATTCAGTTACTATACCTTCCTTTTTTGTTCTCCTGAATATCAACATTAAACCTCAGAAGCTCTTCTTAATGATCTCAAATTTCATTAGATAGCTCTTTCAAATTACAGATAAGATTTGAGCCATGATAGAACAACTAGTATGGCATTAGCCTTCCTTCCATAAACAACTATAAAACTGTACAAAATGTTGGGACGCTTGGGTGGCTCAGTTGGTTAAGGGGCTGCCTTCGGCTCAGGTCATGATCCCAGCGTCCTGGGATCGAGTCCCACATCGGGCTCCTTGCTTGGCAGGGAGCCTGCTTCTCCCTCTGCCTCTGCCTGCCACTCTGTCTGCCTGTGCTCGCTCCTCCGCTCTCTCTCTATCTGACAAATAAAAAAAAAAAGAAACTGTACAAAATGCAAAAGGCAACTGTTTTCAAGCATTGGGCAATAGACAGCACAAGTCTGTAATCCTTGAGACCAAGAAAACTCACAAGGTGATCCTAACAGTTGTCATCTCTCCCTGTCTGGGGACAACTTCAGAGTTTGAAGTTGTTGAACTGGTTAGGATTTTTAGAATAAAAATAGAAACAAACAAACAAATAACAACAAAAAAACCAACCAGGCTACTAGGTAAGGAGAAGTTGCATAGAAATGAGATGCAAAAGTCTGGGTGAGGGTTCTTCATGAGACCTTGGCGAAGGACTGAGCTGTGCATATTCTGGGTAAGAGCATACTAGGTTTGCCAGAGAGAGGCTGCTATGAGAGTGGGAGAAAAGGATGTTAGAGACGAAGCTGGGAAATACTAGTGTGCCAGCCTAGCCACAGAGTAGAGCCTCACTGATACTCCAGGCACCCAGTAAGACATGGGAAACACCATGCTTTAGGAGTAAGAACTGTGATATAGCAAGGCCTCCAATAGGCTCACCCTAATAAAACCTAAAAACAAGACTTAAGATCTGTAGAGCCATCAGAGTCTGGATGTTGACTCTACCCAGATTATGAAGTCGTAGAAAACAACAGCCCTTTCCACATATCTGCCATAACAAAGCATAAAACAAGTCCACATAGATTCAAGGTGATCAGGTAACAATTAAATTGCCTCCTGGAACAAAAATCAACACTCTTCAGAGGAAGATTGTAGAAAATAAAAATTGAGGGGCAAGACAGGTGGCTCAGCTGGTTAAAGTGCCCAACTCATGATTTTGGCTCACATCATGATCTCAGGGTTCTGAAATCAAGCCCTGCATTAGACTTCACACTGGGTGTGAAGTCTGCTTAAGATTCTCTCTTCTGGGGCGCCTGGGTGGCTCAGTGGGTTAAACCTCTGCCTTTGGCTCAGGTCATGATCTCAGGGTCCTGGGATCAAGCCCCGCATCCGGCTCTCTGCTCAGCAGGGAGCCTGCTTCCCCCTCTCTCTCTGCCTGCCTCTCTCCCTACTTGTGATCTCTCTCTCTTTCTGTCAAATAAAAAAAAAATTAAAAAAAAAAAAAAAGATTATCTCTTCTCAGGGTGCCTGGGTGGTTCAGTGGGTTAAATGTCTGCCTTTGGCTCAGGTCATGATCCCAGAGTCCTAAGATCAAGGCCTACAGCAAACTCTGCTCAGAAGGGAGTCTGTGTCTCCCTCTCCCTGCCTTCTCTGCTTGTGCTCTTTTGCAGATAAATAAATAAAATCCTAAAAAAAAAAAAAAATTCTCTCTTCCCCACTCTCTCTGCCCTCCCTGCCAATTAGGAAAAGAAAATAAAAATTGACTACAAGTCCAAATATTTGATTTGCAGACAAGGTTTAATGCAGAGATCACAAATATTTTCAAAGGTTTAAAATATAATATGGTATTAACCAGCTATCAGATAGGGAATCTCTTAGTTCTAGAACTAAAATGTACAACTTAAATGGAAAGTTCACTGGAAAGGATTCATAGCTGAATAGAAATGACAGAAAAAATAATCAGTGAGTTTGAAGACAAATTAATAGAAATTATCAAATGTTAAGAATGTAAGTAAAAATAGTAAAGGAAAATCGAGTCTCAGGGATATGTAGGATATTATAAAACATTCTGACATATGTGTAATTGAAATGCCAGAAAGAAAAGGAAGTGAAAGGGGTGCCTGTGTGGCTCAGTGGCTCAGCTGAAGCCTTTGCCTTCATTCAGCTCAGGTCATGATCTCAGGGTCCTGGGATCTAGGCCCGCATTGGGCTCTCTGCTCGGCAGGTAGCCTGCTTCCCCCTCTCTCTCTGCCTGCCTCTCTGCCTACTTGTGATCTCTCTCTTTCTGTTAAATAAAAAAATAAAATCTTTAAAAAATATATTTAAGAAAAGAAAGTGAAGAAGATACATAAAAACATTTTGTAAAAGTAATCGTTCAAATTTTCCTAGATTTGATGATTAACATTGACTTACAGATCCCAGAACCATAGTCAATTCCAAGTAGGATATTGATTACTAAGCATGTTAAGAAAACCACATGTAGACACATCACAGTCAAACTACTGGGTATGATATATGAAAAGACAAATCTAATGCATAATGTTAGACCAGTGCTTCCCTGGGTCTGGGACTGGAGGGAGAAAGTTGACTAGAAAGAATCACAAGAGAACTTTTAGAGTGATGTGACTGTGATATAGCAAAGCCTCCAATAGGCCCACCCTAATAAAACCTAAAAACAAGACTTAAGATCTGTAGAGCCATCAGAGTCTGGATGTTGACTCTACCCAGATTATGAAAACAACAGCCTTTAGTCTTAGAAAACAACAGCCCTTTCCACATATCTGCCATAACAAAGCATAAAACAAATCCACATAGATTCAAGGTGATCAGGTAATAATTAAATTGCCTCCTGGAACGAAAATCAGGACCATGAAGGTGGCTGACAGCTGGTCGAATTTGTCAGAACTCACCATGCTGTATACTTAAAACATGTACATCTTATTGTGTGCAAGTTATTTCTAAATAAAGTTGACTTACAAAACTAGAGGTAATACTTACTCGAGATAACACTTCAGACATCCTAATTTATTTTCTGTCCTATTTTCATGCCCTTAGCCTTTATATTTTTATTCATAGAAATTCAATCACTATTCCTACCTGCAAAAGAATAAACTGGGCCACAAATGAAATATTTAGACACACAAATGACAGGTTATTTGCCTTTTCCCCCCTTATTTAGTAGCAGACCTCAGTCTGGTGAGGTCAAGTTCACTCACACAAAATACACCCAACTGTACATCTTCTCCAGTCATTCACTATTTAATCTCTTAATAGAATAGCACAGTTTCTGCATCTACTCATTGGATATATTTCTGTTACTATACGTTAAAATGCAAATTATATAAAATTCCACTTTTTAAATATTCATACATTATCAGTGAATATGAAAGTGCTGTAAAATCAACATGTTGTGTTTATAATTTGTCTTTTTGTTTCCTGTTGAATTATTCAAAAAATTAAAACTCCAATATTTTGGAAGTGACGCAAAATTTCAGCTTGTGTTTTAGAAGTGTTCTGAGAATTATATCCAATACAGACAGATTTTTAGGTAATTCATATGGGAGTAAAATGCTTTAAATCACTTAACAGATATGATGGTTATTCGTTAGCTGCAGAGGAAGGCAGACTCTGGCTGAGCTTCTATGATGTAAAATTAATGATTAGCAAAACACTAGAGAAAGGCAGAGGGAAGATAGTCTCAGTGCACAAAACAATGGTAGTGGGCCCTTTGGGTGGCTCAGTAAGTTAAGCATCCGCCTTCAGCTCAGGCCACGATCCCCTCCCATCCCCAACACCCCCTCTCCCCCTCCCCATGGAGTCTGGCATCAGGTTCCCTTCTCAGCAGAGAATCTGCTTCTCCCTCTGCCCTTTCCCCCACTTGTGTGTTCTCTCTCTCAAAAATAAATAAATAAAATCTTTTTTTAAAAAAGTGCTTTCGGGGTGCCTAGGTGGCTCAGTGGGTTAAAGCCTCTGCTTTCGGCCTGGGTCGTGATCCCAGGATCCTGGGATCGAGCCCCCATGTCGGGTTCTCTGTTCAGCAGGTAGCCTGTTTCCTCCTCTCTCTCTGCCTGCCTCTCTGCCTACTTGTGTTCTTAAAAAAAAAAAAAAAAAATCTTAAAAAAAAAGTGCTTTCAAGCTCAACAGCTTAAATGTAAAACAAACAAACAAACAAACAAACAAAAAACCACAATGGTAGCAAGCAAGCCTGTGAAGTTATTTTGGTCAGTGGTACCAAAAAGACTTTTTAAAGGATGAGCCTATAGGAATGAAACAAGATGGTATAAACAAAGAAGAATAGTATATTTGATAAAGTACATCTGAGGTAAAGAGCTTTTATATTTAACAAATACACAGCAGGAGAATGAAGATAAACTTCAACCATAAGCTTACAGTAGACCAGATGTTCTTTTTCAGTCTAGAATTTGAAATCGGCACGCAGGCTTTATATCCGGATTTCATTGCTTAATACCTATTTGATTCCCTGAAGTCTCAGCCTCATGTTTGAAAAACAGCTCTAGTAATGGTTCTTGCCTTCTAAGGTTATTTTGAAAATTAAGTGAGATAATACATGCAAATTGCCTCCCATAGCACAGAGACACATCCCTCAACAGCAGACCGAAAGAAAATGGCTAGTATCCTTCTCATAGATGAAATCTTGGTGGAGGATGTAGCAAAGGAGTTTCTTTCTGGCTCCTACAAAGGTGTAAAAGTCAAGCTATATGGAAAGAATGCCTGTCATTGTGCTAGTCATGCTTCAAGGGCCCCATTGCCCAAGAGGGAGGCTCATACTCTAGATTTTCTGGGATCTAACCATTTTATGCTGTAGAAGGAAGTTGGAAGCAAGATGACCTTCTTCTGAATGACAGAGAAGCTGTTCTCATGTGCCATGATGATGATGTTAGCAATGACAGCCATTTCCCTAACCAAGTTGACTACTGACCCAAAAGTGAGATTAAAAACTATCCTTTTTTTTCCTGAGCCCTGAAAAGCCTGAAGAGAGGACTCAATAAGAAACAGCCTTGAGACTTGGATGATGTCCAGGTCAGTGAGTACAGAATACTCTTCTAATTGTTTTGTCACTTACAAATTTAATGCTCACAATATGCCCATGTCGGCACATTTTTATTTAGGACACGAAATAATAATTTGATTATGACAGGCAGTTCAAAAAGGGACTACTATATTTTTGTCTCCTTAAAAAGTATGCCAATTTTCTTATCCATTCTGGAACATGGTGGGTGGGGGGTGCCGGTGGAGCAGGGGGCAGAGGGATAGAGCAAGGGAAGGAGGAGTGTACAGCCCGGGAAGAAGTGAATGCAGGAGTTCCATCATGTTCTGCCCTACTGAAGGGACAGAGAACCTAAAGGGTTTGACATCTCCACGATATAATATATTGCTATGGCAACCACTCTTGCCTTAAACATTACATGATTTCAGGGTTTCTTTTGTTTTCAATTTTAGTTTTTCTCAAAGTAATGATTGTATGTAGTAAAAACCAAATAATAAAGAATTCACAAGACTTGATATTTCCCCAGCTACCCCTTGATATATTTTCATCTCTTTTGCTTCTGTATTTAATTCTTTAGCTAGTTATTTCCACAAGTATGGTTATATCATTATAACTCTATATTGGTTTTCTTTTTAGATTTTATTTATGTATTTGAGAGAAAGAGCAAGTATGAGAGAGCAGGAAAAGGAGAAGGTCGGAGGGAGAAGCAGACTCCCTGTGGAACCGGGGGCCCCATGTGGGACTGAATCCCAGGACTCTGGGATCATGACCTGAGCTGAAAGCAGTCACTTAACCAATTGAGCGACCCAGGAGTCCCTATAACTCTATATTCTTATTATCATTTATAATCATGATTAATTAACACATAGAAATGAAATTCACCTCATATTAACCTCTTCTTTCCAATATTTAGTATTCATCTTATTTTTAGTTCTTCCATTAGATACTTTTGTAACATGAAATAATATGATTAAATCATTTGTTTCCATTGATTTTCTACTGTGTCATTCCATTTGGAAAAGAGCCTTGTCCTTCCTCTGCATGGGTCCCCCACCTCGTTTCCCCCTCTCAACTCTCTATTATTTTACATTATCAAATGCTCATTAGTAATCACATTTTGTCCTGAAACATCACCAATATTCCTGCTTTGTTTATGGATTAACTCTGAAATTTTAAAATGAAGAAATAGTGTTTCCATTCGCCTAACAATGTAAATATTGTCTACTACTTGGCAAACTTGTATATGAGGATTACTTTTCATTTTCTTTAGGTTTTATAGTGCCTAGGCGGGGG
>ML100483.1:0-11939 GCA_003697995.1 Taxidea taxus jeffersonii | reverse complement strand
GGGCCAGAGCTGCAGGGAAAGAACAAGACTCAGGGCACCTGGGTGGCTCAGCCAGCTAAGCATCTGCCTTGGGCTCAGGTCATGATCCCAGGCTCCTAGGGTTGAGCCCCTTGTTGGGCTTCCTCTGCTGCTCCCCCTGCTTATTTTCCCTCTCTCTTTCCGTGTCAAATAAATAAATTAAATCTTAAAAAAGAAAAAAAATGAACAACACTCAAGAGACAGGGGACTGAACTTCCCCACACCTTGGTGTCCTCATTAGAAAAACGGGCTGATGGCAAATTTAATTCCACAGCCCACACAGGAAAAGGATTTGATGTCCCATTTTTTAAAAAGTATATTTTAATTATCTCTACACCCTACATGGGGCTCCAACTCATGACCCCAAGATCAAGAGTCATGTGCTCTTCCAACTGAGCCAGCCAACAGTCCTTTGATGCCCCATCTTGTATGTAAATCTCTTACAACCAGGTACCAGAGAGGCCTTGAATGCCAGACCCAACTGTTTGTACTTTACCCTAAGGGCCTAAGGGAGCCATTGAGGATTGCTGAGCAAAGGGCCAGTTTGAAAAAAGTGTCCAGATGAGGGGTCGGGAAGGGTTGAGTGTAAAACTTTTGGGATCAGATCTGGGTCTGGGTCTTTCCATCATTGCTTGCTATGTGACCTTGGATGCTTGTCTTGACTTCTCTTAGTTTCTTCATCTGTAAAGTGGGGATGATAATAATCCCCACCTAAGGGAGATATGAATGTTCAGTAATTTGATGCAGGTAAAGGGCAAACTGAAAAAAATTTAAACATAAAAAAATAAAGGTCAAACTGTGTCCCTAACATACAGGAGCCATTCAATAAATGCTGGTATACAGTTTCTGTCCCCAAGTCAACCACAAACAACTATCCATAATCCCTCCTGTCTCTATAACTTGGCCCTAGCTCAGGCTGTATCTCCTGGTGTGGGACCTCACTCTTGCTTTTCATTGGCCACAGATCTGTCACACCCTGCTCCTGCTCACATACCCTCCATGGCTCCCCATCACCTTTCAAGAAAGTCCCAACTCCTCATCTTGGCACTGAGGTTCAGCCCACTGCACAGACTCATTGTCCATCCCCTGACCCACTCAAGTGCCTGTGAGAAATGCTGGAAGTAGAAAAAATAACTCAGGCATCATCCCCTCCGGTCCATCCCACGGTGGGACCAGAACCTGTGGCCCACCTCCTCATGACTATCTCTGGGGCTTGTTCAGCATCTCGGCTTGTGCACTGGACCCTGACTGACCTTGACCTCTGACCCAGATACCATCGTGACTCCCAGAATGCGCTGCTCTCCTTCCCAGGCCTGGTCTCCCCAGCCAGGCTGAGTTTCTCACTCTCTTCTATCTCAGGGCCTCTGGATTTTGAGACGTACAGCGCGGCTGCCCTGCAGGAAGGCAAGTACGTCTGGGCCTGGGTGCCCAGGCTGGACAGTGGGGTTGAGCGAGGCAGATCTGAAGGGGAAGGGGCACCCCCAGGGCTCAGCGGCACCCCCCTCATCTGTTCTTAGCAATGAAACGTTTGCGGGGAGCCAAGGCCTTTCGCCTCCCAGGACTGAGCCGGCGGGAGCGGGAGCCACCAGCAGCTGTGTGAGGAAGCACCCCACCCCCCACCCCAGCCCTGGCCCAAGCTAGCCCAGGATCCCTTCCCCCCTCCCAGGCTAGCCTATCCCAGAAGTTCCCTGCAGAGGGTACCCCAGGAGAACCTCTATCCCAGGCTAGCTCAATATTCCCACTGCCCAGCCTAGTCCAAAATTCTTCCTTTGCCACGGCTAGCCCTATCGTTTCCCTGCCGAGGCTAGCCCCTACACCCCCTACTTTTTCAAGCCAGCCCTCCGGACCAGCTCCGGGGCTCCTCCCCTGCTGAGCTGTTTGAGAATGCCCTGAGCTCAGTTCACTGCAGACTCCAGGCAAAGCCCTGGGCCCCATCACCTGGGGTCTAGCTTAGGACAACATCGCAGCCCAAGGGCCATGTTGGGTGTTGGGGGCATGCAGAAGAGGTGGGAGAGCTAGCCTGAACATCTCTTTCTCCACCTCCAGAGATTCCCTGGAGCCCGATTCAGGGGTGAGTACCATGGGAGGGGCCAGGCGGGGCTGCATGTGGGAGGGGTTCAGTCCCACCTCGGCCCCCAAGCCTGGAAGCCAAGCCTGGAGCTCAAGGGGCTTCATCTCACCTTGGCTGCAAACTCCCATGAGCCACGTGGGCGGGACTGAGGTCCCCACTTAGCTTCAATTTGCCCGTTCAGTGTCACCACCTCAGGATAGGCAGTGGTGTATGTACTCTGTTCCCTCAAGAACCTGGCCGCCCCAGGGAAAGTGGTTATTGCCGTTGGGGCTGTTTTTAGATCTGAGTCAGGGCTCCGAGGTGGGAGGGGTGGGTGGCGGGGTGAGAGGGGAGGTCCTGTAGCCCGGAGCCTGACTCACTGCTTATCCCCCTAGACGTGTCCAGAGGTGGATGAAGAAGGTTTCACTGTCCGGCCTGATGTGACCCAGAACAATATCCTCCTGGTGCCCCGGGGGTGGGGGGGGCAACTGTCAGCGCAGCAGGGACAAAGCTCGGCCCACAGGGATCCCTCTCTGTGTCCATCCTGCCTGGAACCTGCGGTATAGACAGAGCAGAATCAAATAAAGACACCTCCCTTCTGGGGGCCGGGCTGAGCAAGAGGGAGTGAGGTGCAGCCCAGAGGACTTCCTAGAGGAGGGGAGACCAGTGTTGGGGTTTAGCATCTGAATGAGAGTTTGGGGTTTGCTTGTGCAAAGACTTGGAGCAAAAACACCATCGGGCAAGGCCAGGGTGACAACTGGGGGAGATGGGATCCTATAGGGCCTTGAAGGGTGTGAGCAGGAAGGGGCGGGTTTGAGGGCTGAGCCGAGGGAGACCCCCATGTTGAGATCTGCTTGGCCCCTTGACTGTGGCGCACGCACGGTGGAGCCCGCCCGCTTTTCCTCCAGCGACTCGGACTTCGATGATGAGGAGCCCCGCAAGTTCTATGTGCATATCAAGCCTGCCCCTGCCCGGGCCCCCGCCTGCAGCCCCGACGTGGCTGCTGCCCAACTCAGGGCCACAGCCGGCAGCCTCATCCTTCCTCCTGCCCCAGGGGTGAGGCATAGGAGGGGTGTTCTGGTTGGGGCAGGTGGGGCTGGCGGGACGCACCTGGCCTGATGCCACCCACTTTGTCCACAGGGCACCATGAAACGCCACTCTGCACGTGAGCAGCCTGTTAAGGGGTCTTCGGTTTGGGGAGGAGCACGAGGAGGGGAGGCTGGGCCTGGAGCGTGAGTGCGGGGTTGAATCCCAGCTCTGCTGTGTGATTTGGGGCAGGCTGCTTACCCACTCTGACCCTCAGTCTCTTCTAGAAAATGGGGTCATTATGTGAATTAAATGAGAGCTGAAGGAAGGAGCTGGGCCAGGAAAGAAGCCAAAACCTGGAGACAGGTTGGCTTAGGCTCAAACTGCTCTCTACCTGACTTGTTGGTCACCTTGGGCAGCCGGCTGGACAGCCCCAAGCCTTAGTCTCTTGTTCTGTGCCAGCGGGGGTGAAGGGGTGGGTGGGTGGAGGGGAACAGTAGACAGGGTGACAGGAAGGCTCAGGGAGGTACATCTCTTGTAGGAGACGCTGCCAAGAAACCACAGAGGCCTCGATCTGCCCCGAGAGCCAGCAGGTGGGTTGTACAGGGGTGAGACATCCGGCCAGCATTGAGTGGGGAGGTGGGGGTCGCCCCCAACTCCTCTCTCCGCCTCTCAGCCTGGCAGGGAGCTGAGAGCATGCTGTTTTTTAGGAACCACTTAGTCATTCATTTAGTGAACATTTATTGAGCACCTGCTGTGTACTCATGCTCTTCTGAGTTCATAAATGTATATCCAAGACAGGTCTTCCTTCTCAGATACACATTGTAGTGGCTCAGATTTTAGGAACAGCAAATAAATTAGAGCATGTTCCAGACTTCCAGGTGCTGTGAAGAGATAGAGCAGGCGATGTGGTGGAAGGTATCAGTGGTCAGCTCAGCTGAGAAAGCAGAGGCTGCTCTGGGGTGGGGGGGCAGGGGGACTTTGAGCTGAGCCTCGAAGAGAGCAGGATGTGGCCTCAGGGAGAGAAGGGGACACAGGGAGCTCAGCACTAAGAACAGCCTGTGCAAAGGCCCTGAGGGGGGAGGAGGCATCGGAAAGACAGAACCCATTCCTCCTGTCCACTTCGTCCACAGCTGTGCTGAGAAGCTGCAGTCAGATGAACAGTTTTCCAAGAACCTCTTTGGGCCGCCCCTAGAGTCGGCCTTTGACCACGAAGACTTCACAGGTGATGGGGGCTTTAGGGACACAGGCTTGGCTAGCAGGAGGCTGCGTGGGGCCATTGCCAGGGTAGATGGAGGGGTGGGCCAGGCTGGAGGGAGCATTTGGGGGTCCTGTGTGGGTCACTGAGAATGCAGACTGGTCAATGGGATGGTGGGCGGGGCCACAGCGTGAGTGGGCGAGGCCTTTGTAGTAGTGTAAGCGACCGTGGGTGGATGGGCGGAGCACCAGTGGAGTGGGAAGCGACCAGAGGGCGTGGCCTGAGGGGGGGGTGGGTGAGGCTTTGAGTGGGCGTGGCCCGCAGGAGGAAGGACTGGGCCTCCATGTGGGCGGGGTCTGGAGCTGGCACCACCACCCCCGCCCCCCCCCCAGGCTCCAGCAGC
The DNA here is from genome assembly GCA_003697995.1 of Taxidea taxus jeffersonii. NCBI lineage: Eukaryota > Metazoa > Chordata > Mammalia > Carnivora > Mustelidae > Taxidea > Taxidea taxus. Next base: position 7,244 of record ML100483.1, on the reverse strand, counting down.
CTCGGCTTCACCTCCAGCCCCTCACCTTTCTCCTCCTCGTCGCCCGAGAATGTGGAGGACTCCGGCCTGGACTCGCCATCCCACGTGGCGCCTGGCCCCTCCCCGGATTCCTGGGTCCCCCGCCCGGGCACCCCACAGAGCCCACCTAGCTATAGGGCGCCGGTCTCCGAGTCAAGGGGGACACGGCCCCTGCCAGCGTCGGACTCGCCACAGCCCCTCGCCCCATCCCCGGGTCCCTGGGGGCTGGAGGCTGTGGCTGGACGAGGTGAGTCCAGGAGTCAGAGTTATCAGAGCCCTGGGTGGGGAAGACTGAGCGCCTGCTCAGTCCAGGGCCTGAACGGGGTGCTGGGGACACAGCCCAGAACCCTCACCCTTACAGGGACAATAATGAGATGGCTGTTTAACAAGGTGAAGGTGGCAGGTGGCTGGTGAGGGCTCAGAAGTTTGGAACCTCCCTGAGGGGATCTCTGAGCTAAGATTTGATGGAGGTGAGGAAGGAGCCATTTAGATGTGAGGGGGCGGGGCCTACACACACACACACACACACACACACACACACACACACACCCCACCACCACCACCACCACCACCACCACCACCACCCTCCCCCACCTGGGCAGGAGGCAGGTCCTATGCAAAGACCCTGGGGTGGTAGTAGACTAGGCAGGGTGAGGCTGGAACGGAATGATGACAGGGAAAAGGAGAGAGTGGAGGGCGATGGGTCCAAGCAGGGACTGGTAGTCTCTGGGAGTGATGTGAGCGTTACCCCTGGCAAGGCCTGAGCCACAGAGCAGAGGGCTGTGAGCAGAGCAAGGGCCTGTGACTCAGATTTCAGGAGCTCTCTATCCACCTGGGGGGCGGGAGCTGGAGACCAGGGAGGTGAGTGAGTCCAGGGAAGTGGTGATGGGGTAACAGTGGGGAGAAGGGGGCATGCAGACACAGGGGGGTTGGGGGGGGGGAGGGCGGGGGAGAGAAGGATCAGGGTCCAGTGCTTGAGGGCAGCTGGGCATTCTTCCAGGGAGGGGCAGAGGGGCTGGGAATATGGGGCAGAAGTAGCTGGAGTGGGGGCATGTTGACACTGGGCCTTTAGATGTTAGGGGGCCAGTGGACCCCAAATTCAGGGGAGGCCAGATTGGAGCATCCCATGGGCAGCTGTGCAAAGCAGGAAGGGAGGGTGCCCGCGAGAGGAGAGGGCCCAAGGTGAGCTGGAGCAGGGCTGCAGGTTGGGAGAAAGAGGTGAGTTGGGGGGAGGGGGAGCCTGAATCAGTGGGCTGTGACCCCATGAGGTCCCTGGCAGTGGCGACAGGGGTGCTTGGCACCATCCTTGATTAGAGAAAGAGCCCGCTGGGAGCTGGGTCAAGGGAGGCCCCCCAGGAAGTGAGTGTGGAACATGCGTGCAGATAGTCAAGTGGGGTTGTCGGAGCTTCCCTGTAGAACTGGGGTTCTCCACCAGGCCAGTTCTGCCCCCTAGGGGGCACTAGACTATGTCACTCCTGATCTTGGATTGTCACCACTAGGGGGATGGGTACTAAGGACACCTGGCGGATGGAGGCCAGGAATGCGAGTCAGCACTCCACAGTGCACTGGACGGCCCCCCAGAAACTGCTCGGTCCCCGGTCCCCCGGTGTCAGCAGTGCTGTTCAGAAGCCCTGGGGTAGAGAGGAGCACCTGTGGGGTGTAGGTGGGGGGGGTTGGAGCCGAGCAAGCGTTCATAGATGGAGCAGTGCAGGGCACCTGAGTGTTCGGTAGTGATTAGTGACCTTAGCGGGTGAGACTCAAACACAGGCCAGAGCCGGAGGCTGCATCATACTCGCAGAGAGGATGAAAGTTATGGAATCACTGATGTTGGATAAAAACCCTCTGCCAATCCCCCTGCCCCCACCCCAGGGCCATACCCCCCCCCCCCCGCCTCCAGAGCACCCAGCCCTGGCTCGTGTATCCCCAGGAATCCCTTATTGGGCCATCAGTCTGGTGTCTGGGAGGCTCAGGGCCACAGATGTCCTCTGCAGTCCTGGCCGGCACTCTCTCTGCAGTCCCAGGACGTCAGACCTGGGGGGTCTCCCCCAAACAAGCCCAACTCCCAGTTTTGGGGAGAAATTCCTTCTCTGGGAAGGCCTGAGAGGCCCATGGCAGGATCTCGGCTGTACAACTGTCTGTCTCTCACTCCCTCCCCAGACCTGGTGCCTGGGCCTGCTGACCCCGCAGCCAGAGAGGGCCTGGCAGCGCCCCCCCGGAGAGCCCGCGCCAGGAAGGTGTCCTGCCCACTCACGCGCAGCAACGGCGACCTGGTAGGGTGAGGGGGCACGGTGGGTGCGGCCCCGGTCAGGGGGCGCCTCTGGTGGGGGGTGGGTGGCATCAGGGCGCTGCTCCCGGGCATACAGCCTGGCCTGTCTCCCTCCCCAGTCCAGGTCTCTGAGCCCCTCCCCACTGGGCTCCTCCAGCACCAGCACCCTTTCAGACCGGCCCAGCTTCTCATCACAGACGGCACACGGTATGGTGGGGCTGCCCCAGCCCCTTCTCTGGGTCTTGCTCTCACCCTCTCTGGCCCAGGTGGGTGGCTAAGTGAGGCATTGGAGGCTCTGCTGGCAGAAGGTGGGTTCTGGAGCCTGGGACCTGTGCCCACTCTGTTTGTTCCTATTCCCTCCCCCCGCCCCCACCAGGAGTCTCCCGGGGACCCAGCCCTGTGGTCCTGGGCTCCCAGGATGCCCTGCCTGTAGCTACCGCCTTCACTGAATACGTCCACGCCTACTTTCGAGGCCATAACCCCAGGTATGCAGTGATGGGGGGACAGTGCCAACAAGGACAGGGACAAACAGGGCTCTCTGGGGCCTCTGGATCTAGGTTCCAGGAAAGACAGACTTTAGGTGTGTTTCTTGACCTGCTTTACCATGGAAGGGCCTGGAACTCTGAGCCAAGCAACCAGGCCCCGGTCTCGAGGACAGTGTTAGAGGGTGTTAGAGCAGGGTGGGGCCTCATTGTAAGCACAGGTTAGAGCAGCTCCTCTGAGGTCACTCTGGACATCACACTGTAGGGAGCGAGACCAGAGGCCAGGCCCTTGGAAGCCTGGGTCAGGGGTGAATTGAGGGGCCAGGAATAATCTAGGGGCAGCACCCCACAGGGAAGACCTTAAGATCAAACCACAAATAGGCCTGAAACCCAATGTGACTGCAGTTCTAGAACTGAATAAAACAAAGCTTTGAGCTTCCTGGTGGCCTAGGGGTAAAGAGAGTTAGGGAGGCGGGGCACGTTCCTGCGTCCTTCAGCCCAGTGTGGTTTCTTCCTGGTGCCTGGATTGCTGTCCAGGCAAGGACACAAGGAGGGGATGTTGGGAGTAAGAACGCTGCGCACAGTCAGGGCCTCCCTTCTGCCGGGCTCAGGAGCCGCTGGCTGCCGTGGGGCCGGGTGAGAGGGGAGGATGAGGTGCCCGCAGGGCCTGGAACCAACACCGGGTCTCCTCACTCCCGCACCCCAGCTGCCTGGCTCGAGTAACCGGCGAGCTGACCATGACCTTCCCGGCTGGCATTGTGCGTGTGTTCAGCGGGACCCCGCCCCCACCTGTCCTCAGCTTCCGCCTACTGCACACCTCCGCCATTGAGCACTTCCAGCCCAATGCCGACCTGCTCTTCAGGTACTGGAGGAGTGGTGCGAGGTCAGAGGCAGGGGATCCCAGAGGCTGGTGGGGTCCCAGAGCTCCCTCCCTGTGAATTCCGGCTCCGTCTCCCCATATGTGCTGTGCGGCCCTGGGCAAATCACTTTCCCTTCCTGACCTCACTGTACTCTTCTTCACTCCCCCCAACCCCCAACCCCCAACCCCCGTTGGCATGCGTTACTGGGCCCAAGGTGAGCCAGGCAATCCACCTCTAGGAAGTCCATGGTGTAGGTCGGATGCGGGCGGGCCTTGGGTCTCCCAACGGCTGGGGCGATTATTGCCTGTCTCTGTAGTGACCCCTCCCAGAGCGACCCCGAGACCAAAGACTTCTGGCTCAACATGGCAGCCCTGACCGAGGCCCTGCAGCGCCAGGCAGAGCAGAATCCGGCCGCCTCCTACTACAACGTGGTTTTGCTGCGGTACCAGGTGGGCCACGGGGAGGGGACGGGGCAGAGGGCTCGGGGAAGGGCTCGGGGCCAGGCGGGGTGAGCAGGCGGCAGGCGAGGGGGCCTGGGGTAAAGGAAGTAGAGTGCGCTGGGGCGGGGGGAGGGGGAGGGATGTAGCTAGTGGGGGGAGGGGGCAGGCTCCCCTTCCTCAGCGACTATTATGTAAATTAGGAGAGGCCCCATCCCTGGAGCCCGCGGGGCACCGGGCCAACCCTGTCGGAAGGAGGCGCTCTCCTGCCCTCTGCTGGAAATGTGGTGTCCTACATACTCTGATCGAAAAACTGAGCAAGAGGGAAGGCACTCCAAGGAGTGGTGCAGGCAGTGGAGACACTGCGAGGCTGGGTCCGAGGCTGGGTCCCAGGGGGGTCGAAGAGTGCCTGGGGCAGCAGGACAGGACTGCCTAAGCTGTGTCCCCTGTCGTGTTCTCGCTGCTCCCAGTTCTCCCGCCCGGGGCCCCAGTCTGTGCCCCTACAGCTGAGCGCCCACTGGCAGTGCGGGGCCACCCTCACTCAGGTCTCCGTGGAGTACAGCTACCGGCCCGGTGCCACGGCGGTGCCCACACCGCTCACCAACGTCCAGATCCTGCTGCCTGTGGGGGAGCCTGTGACCAACATTCGCCTACAGCCAGCCGCCACCTGGTGAGGGCGTGCAGGAGGCCGAAGGAGGCTCTGCGGTGACCCTAGAACCCTTGATGCCTCTCCCTAGAGACCCTAGAACCTCTCCTTGATGCAGCAGCTGAAGGGTCCACCGTAGGTCTGACCATTCAGTCGTGAGCGCCCCTTGCTTAGAGCTAAGGGGGACATTATTAGCAATAATAATATTGGACACCAAGAGCTGCCTACGTGTCAGGCATGTTCCATGTGCTCGATATACATGGACTGGCCCAGGGCTTTTAACAAACCCTTAAGGTGGGGACTGCCGTCATTCCCCTTTGTGGACAGGGAACTGAGGCAGAGGGAGCCTAAGTCACTTATCTGCGGTCACACCAGGATTTGAACCCAGCCACCCACTCTCTGCCCTGGGCTCTTAGTCCCCCCACATTGCCTTTGTTTTATACAAAAGGTAGAACCTGCCACAAAGAAGCCAGATTGAAGGACAAAATGCATTATCTAAAAATGCTGCAAGGCTGTGGGGTCCTCAGGGGCCAGCTCTCCATACCCCACATCCATTTTACAGATGGGGAGACTGAGGCGAGGGAGAGGACCTGGCTTGCTGGGGTCAGGGAGCTGAGAGGTGACCCAGCTGGGACCCTCGCCTCCCAGTGTCCTCCCTGGGAGAGACCTGACCAAGCTTTTCTTGATGCCAGGAATCTGGAGGAGAAGCGACTCCTTTGGAAGTTACCAGATGTGTCTGAAGCAGGGGGTGAGTTATGGTTGTGCATGAAAAATCACAGGGGGTTTTGGATGGGAGGGGCTTGTTTAAAATGGGGGAGAATTGGGGATGTGCCTGGGAGAAGTGTAGAGAGGGAGGAAAGCTTTATTAAAGGGGCTTTGGCAGAGCTGTGGGAGAGGAAATCTGGGGGCAGCCACAGCAGGTACAAAGGCCCTGTGGCAGAACTCCTTTGTAATTTACACATGGCCCCCAAGGAGCCAAAGGAAAATGGTACACGGGCACAAGAGGAGGTCCGGAAGAGACAGATGGGGGCCACAGATCAAAGGGCTTGGGAAGAGCCCGGGTCCCACTGGGACCGAGGGTGGGGCTGGGGCACTGCTGACCTCAGGCCTCCCCAGGCTCTGGCCACCTATCCGCCAGCTGGGAGCCATGCTCAGGCTCCAGCACACCCAGCCCTGTGGCCGCTCAGTTCACTAGCGAAGGGACCACTCTGTCGGGCGTGGACCTGGAGCTGGTGGGCAGTGGCTACCGCATGTCGCTGGTGAAGAGGAGGTTTGCCACAGGTACTCACCCCGCCTCCCCCTGTCCTGCCACTGACCACCTCTGAAGCCAGGACCATGCCAGGCCCTGAGCCCCACCCCCTGCTTCTGCCAGGGTGCGGGGCTGGAGGGGGGCAGTAGGGGGGCGGGGGACAATGTTGGGGAAGGCTGGTGGGGGTTGGGCCCTAGAGGCCCTTGATGGTGGGCACAAGTGGGGAGGGTCAAAGGACCCCTGTAGGGCATCCTTGTGGGTACCCAAGGCAGGGAGCTGAAGGCACGCAGCCACACTGCCCCCACCCCATTCTCCTGGGGCTGCTGGCGCCTGTGGGGTGTTTGGAGGAAGATCTGGAGATCTCAGCATAGGGACAAGGAACGCCCCTCCCTTCATCTCACGGGCACTGCCCCTGCAGGGATGTACCTGGTGAGCTGCTGAGCCAGCAGAGGCCCCCAGCTCTGCACTGAGTCCTGGTGCTCGCTGACTGACCCCTGCCTTCCTGCCGGACCCTGGGATCCCACCCCGGCCTCCCTTGGGGCCCTGACTCCATGGGGAGGAGTCCCACACCCAGCCTGGCAGAGCTGGGGCAGGGGGGTCACTCCTGCTCAAGCCAATTCCCATGTGGGTCCTTGGACTTTTAATGTTCTTTGAATAAACTTTATTTTCTAATAAAATAAGGAAGCCTTTTTTGCTCCAGGAAATTTCCTTCACATCACCAGAGAGGAGAGGAAGACGGATGTGTGGGGCAGATGTAAGATCCCTAAAGTCCCCCATCGCCCCCACCTTCCCCCCACTAGCCTGTGCAGGGTGGCACCAGGGGCGAGAAAAAGCCGGACACGGACAATCCAAGCTCCACGGACATCCGAGCTCTGTGGGCTTAGCACTGAGCTGGTGGAAGCGACAAGGACTAGAGGAATCCAGAGCAGGAGTCAGACTCTTCCTAAGGAGAAGGCATTATGAATAGGGCTCTGAAGTATGAGTAAGAGTTTGTGAGATGGGGATGGGCATCCCAGGCAAAGGAACAGGGAGCTATGAGATTTGAGAGAAATCTATTAGTCCAAACATTGATTGACTGCCTACAGCAGCTGGGACATGGCTATGAGCAGGACAAAGCTCTTGGAAGCCATGAGGCTATGAAGTCAGAAGGCCTGGGTTTAGAGCCCGCTTGGCCACCAGGGGCTGTGTGACTTTGAGTGAGTGACTCAACCTCCCTGGCCTCAGTTTCCTCATCTCCAACTCACTTCACTTGGGGGGCTGTCAGGAGGTTGTGTACCTTGGAGAGC
>RCUC01125171.1:0-27628 GCA_003697995.1 Taxidea taxus jeffersonii | reverse complement strand
TTTTTTTTTTTTTAGTGGAGTTAGCTGATTTAGGAAGTTATATTTGATAGACTTTTGGGGTTGATACTGGAATCTGAAATACTAATTAAATGATTTTATGGGGGAATGCATTCTGAGGTTCAGACAATAAACAGAATAGACATTCTTGGTAAGGTGAACCCTCACAGTGGCACGAAGGACCAAAAGGCTGTATATTCAGAGTGCCATTTTCTCATCAGAGTAACAGGCTGGTTGGTTTTTGTTGATAAGCAAGAATCTTTAGTACATTTGGATTGGAGTTATTGAGTTGTGTTCAGCACTGACATGCTTATTCTCCTAGTCAACATTGTGGAAATTATTTTTGTCAAGTTTACTTCCTGACAAAGGGATCTTTGCCTTAACACCCTTCACAGATACTCCTCAGGCTTGGTGTAGCATTTTTTTTTTTTTTTTTTGAAAGGAAGGGAATATATGATATCACAATACTATTCACTGTTTTTATTAGTTCTAAATTTATTTCTAGAGGAATACCTCTCCAATTTGCACTTTATGAAATTCAATGAGAAAAACAGATTAGATATATAATAACTTGATTATGAGAAACAAGTGTTTCTTAATTTCAGAACACCTGTAACACTTTACTAAGTGGAAAGTTGTTTCCAGGAGTGGCCTAAAATACTTAAAACATTCTCTAAATTTAAAGGCTTGATTTTCTCAAAAAATAAAGAGGAGCCATCTTTCCGTAATGCCAATCATTTGCCTTTGTTCAAGCGCTCTGAGGACATTTGGCATATATTATGTATTTTGACATTTTGCAACATTCATGCTGAGGATATTTGTTTTGGTCTGCCCATGTTTCCCCCCTACTTTTTAATGATCTAAAACATTTCCTCCATTTGGAGAAAGGTCCCTCCTTTGGCATATGACTCGGTCTTGGCTAATCAGAATTCTCTATTCCCTTGATGGCACTGACTGGCTTAGGGATGGATAACCCTAGTTGAACCAATTAGAGTCTTTCTCTGATATTTATATAGGGGAGCAGAACATAAAGAGATGTCTAACTCTTTGTTAAGTTGGTATGATAGAAGCCTACCGTGCTTTCTTCTACATGCTCTGAGGAAGATGTCTTCAAGAGAACAAAAGCAAGCCACCACACTAAAATACAAGCAAGAGATGGGGAAAGACATAGAAGAGTGCTGGTGGTGTATTTTAAGTATTTAGAATTCCTGAGACCAGATCATGAAATTTTCAGTTACACAAATCAATATACATTCCCCTTTTTCACTTGAGTTTGATTTTTGTATCTATCATTGGCATGTGCAAGAGCTCTGAGTAAAGCAAATGCCAATCATCAGGTGTTTATGGAGCTCAACTCTATGACAGAACAGAGGAGGAAAGAAAAATGAGACTTTGTGTCTGTTCTGGAGGAGCTTACACTATTTCCTTAATAAGTATAACTCCAAATCATTTAATGATTTAACATTATAAATACAGTAATCTGGGAGGTATGTATGTGTCTAGGAATAGGAATAGAAGGGTTTTTTTTTTCCTCCTAAGATTTTATTTATTTCATAGAGAGAGAGAGCACCAGCAGGAGGAGCAGCAGAGGGAGAGGGAGAAGCAGGCTCCTCACTGAGCAGGGAGCCTGACGAGGGGCTCCATCCCAGGACTCTGGGATCATGACCTGAGCCAGAGGCAGACACTTAATCAACTGAGCCCCCGGGTGCCCCAGGAATAGAAGTTTTATTTACTGCAACCAAACAAGAAATAATTCTCTATGTTTAGATGTTTTCACTCTGAGTTGTAGGATGGCAAAAATGTTAACATGCAAATCTACACTTACTCAATATTAACTCATTAACTATATTGTGAACAACAGTATCAGGCAGTGAGAATGCGAAGTTAAATGGGATGGAGCCTCTGCTCTCACAAACTCAAAGTCTAGGGGAAAAGGCAGAAATTTCAACAGCTAACTGTGTGGTAGTGCAATGGATTCTAAAGAAAGAAAGTTTTATAGGCAGATTGTGGCATGGAAAAGGTGAGGATTCTCTTGTAGACCTGGTCCTGGGGCCTCAAGCAAGTTGGCAGTGTTCGCTGATTGAGGGCCACTTGTACAGAATCTGGGTGAAAAGGCAAAGTGGCCTTGGAGAAGTATCCACCCATTCATCTGTGTGGTAGGAGATCATACTGGAGAGCAAGGCTAAGGAAAAGCCCAGAGCAGTGAGGGAGCCTGTTGGCTCTGTGGTCCACAATCAAATTTGTGCCAGAAGGCGAGAAAATAAAATATCCATCAAATAAAATATGTTGGTTTCCATCAGACATTAACCAAATATATAATTTAAATTTCACAGTAACATCTTTTCATAAAAACAACAGCAACAACAACACAGTGTTCAGATTTTAGGAACTCCAGATTTGACCCAAAGTTCTCTAAACTCCCATCCCTTTAAAAAAAGCAAAACATATTTCTGATGTGACTGTTCCGTTTTGCTGTAGGAGGATGGCTGACCTGATGTTCCTGCTAAATATTGACACAGCCCAACTGACTCATGTTTTTGTCAAAGAGTTTAGAATATGAAGAAACTCAATGACCGGAGCACAATATGGATTTCACTGCATTCCCAAACCTTCTACACTTTAAAGTGTATACTTGCTTCCCCACATTTAACTATGTAAAGGTTAAGATGTTTTTCTTCACTGGGCTGTTTTTTGTTTTGTTTTGTTTTTAAAGTATTGCTTAATATCAGTGTTAAATCTAAGTAATTGTCAGGATGTCCTGGGGATTTTTTTCTTTTTTTAAAGAGAAAGAAATTTAGAAGTGTTTCTAAGTCTTATGTCTACAAACCCATGACATATACGAAGCCTTCCTTGATCGCCTATTCGGAGAGAACTTGAACCCCAAACCCGAGCCTGAAAGAGCGGGACTAATGTTCCCAGAACTTAAAATGAAAACTCCCTGTTACTAGGAAACCTGGAAGGCAAGTCACACGATTTTAAGCACTGTGTACCAATCATTCCTCAATGCTATGCAAACTCGTGGCGATTTTTGCCAAGTTGGAAAACCTGCCGTCCGAACTCAACCGAAGGGCAAACTTAACAACCCATCCTATCCGCCGGGCCCTCAGCGAAAAGACTTCTTTAGGAGGCCCTGGCTCCCAGCCCCTGGACCGGCCACAACGGAGCAGTGTGCTTCGGCCAAGAGCTGGGCTGGAGGGCAGCGCGTGCTGGAGCCGCGCAAAAGGGGCGAATTGAGCTGCTCTCGCCTAGGAACGCCGCCGCCCCGGGACTCGGGAGGCTTGCAAGCCGCTACACCCCTCCCGAGGCTGCGAGCCCGCGCCCGCTCTCGCAGGGACACGCCGAGGCGGGGAGCAAGCAGCGAGCCGGGACGATTCAAGGGACTCACCCGCTCCTCGACGCGACCGGACGGTAAGTTGCGGCGCAGCTTCTGCAGGGACGCGCCAGCCCCACGCGGCGTCCGAGCCCGGAGCGCTGACAGCGCCTGCTCCCCCGCGGCAGACCCCGCCTCTTTGTCAAGGGCCGGTCCAGCGCCACCTGCAGGTGCCGGGCGTCCGCAGGGCTCCTGCCTCGGAGCGGCGGCCCTCCGGGGTCCCAGCGGCCGAACCAAGCATTTCCCCACCTTGCAAGCAGGCGGGCCAGGTGTTCTTTCAGGTGGCCCAGTCTTCCCCCTGAGGCCTGCTCCTCCCGCTTTCGTTAATCTCCCGAGGAACGAACGTTCGTGCAATTCTTTGGAGCGCTGGTTCTCAAACTTTAACGTGTATCACCTGTGGGCCTTATTACACTGATTGGTCGCGCGACTTCCCCCTCACGGTTTCCAGATCCTCAAGTCTGGGCCTAAGATTCTGCATTTCTAGCAAGTTCCTGGTGATGCTGGAGCACCCTCAGATCAAACTTTGAGGTGGACTGCTTTAGAGCTTCGCCAGCCCGCTTTAAACTTAGCAGTAACTATGAAGTGACTGCTCTTTACAGTTGAGGAATCCGAATGTGAAGATCTGAGAGTGACTTGCCCCCTAAATGGCACAGATCTTGTACCCTAAACTGCGTGAACCCTGTCCCCTGGCTGAATAGGCCCTTAAGCCCCTCGTTGCCTTTGCCTCTTCCTTGCCTCTGATATATTAAAGCCAGCTTCCCGTACCCTAACCCAATCAGGCACTCCAACCCTAAAATAAATTACTGTCGCTATTTCAGAGTTTGGGAGGGGGGAGTGTCTTTAAAGCCTAAGGGGTATGGGGAGAGAGAATGTGTGCGGGGGTGCAGGTGGGGGTGGGGAAGTGGGGTGGGGTGGGGGTTACTCCTCGGAGTTGGAACCAGCCTCAGGATAGAGTGTCTGAGACCTGGATTGCAAGGATTTTGCAACATCCTCAGAGCTAATCTGATTAGAAAAACAGGAAAATGCTCGCTCAGCCGCAATTTCTATGATTGTTCTTTAATCAAAGCTAAGGCAACTTAGCTTTGCTAAGTTTTAAGGACTGTTCATGTTTTAATATGTATTTTTTGTAGTCATTGACTTTGCTCAGGGTAGTATTAAAGCCTTTTGAAGATTAACTTGCCATGGCCTGACGCCTTGTGGTAGAAACGGAATCTTACACTTTTTATTTCTAGTGAAACTAAAAAAAAATAACTTAAAAAAGTTTTAGGGAGTCTGCTTCTCCCTCTCACCCTCCCTCTGTGCTCCCCCCCAAATAACTGAATAAAATCTTTTAAAAAAAGTTTTAGAAAAAATAATCTGTGTTTATAGCACAAACCACAAAGAATTAAGAGAGATTTTTAAATGAGTCTAAGCATTGTTGAATTTTTAAAATGATCTTGGGTCTTAAAGGATCGAACAAAGCAATATGCTTTCATTTTTTAAGCTTTCGTAGAACAAAGATCATTTTCTTTTTCATAATCTATTCGGCACATGAAGAGCGCAAGGTCATTATTATATTAATATAAGTTGGTTAATTTTAGCCAACTCCAATTAAGACAGTTTTTCTTCTTCTTACATTTAAAATCAAGGCCCAAATATTTTGTTTTATAATTAAACTAAGAATTTTATTTCTGCATTTCTTCTGAACATTTTTTTGTTCAGTATTTTAGTGTGGTGAATATAGTATGTTTCTAAGTAAAAAGATTGAAAATACGAGGTTGTTTACAAATTAGTTTGTAGATATTTTAAAGGCAGCACAATATTGGATTAAAAACTGTGGTATTAAAGAACTTTTATTAAGTTGTCAAGAGTTAATGTTACAGATGAAATTTCTGCAATTTTTGCATGCAGATGGCCAAAATGACCTGTGCTTTGGGTATGACCAGATTTTTTCTTTTTTCCTTTCCTTTTCTTTTTTTTTTCTTCTTTTTTTTTAGAAGCACAAAGCCAAAGCATCTAAAAATGTTCTGAGTCAGCTTTTCAAAACCAGTATGGTTTGTGGAAAGCAGTGTTAGACTATTACACATTTTGAAAGGCAGATTGCTGGTTTTGTCATGACTCATAAGAACTACAGGATTTTAAAAGAGGAATTCAACAGTGGTCTACAAACGGATTTGAATCATTCAGAATATTTTGTAACAAACTTAAACTATAGTGAGAGAGCATAGTAACAAAACAGTTCTTCAGTGTTATTTGGGATCAAATTCTGAACTCGTGATTTCACATGAACATAGCACAGGGAAAATATAATAATTTAGAATCTATGAATACCTCTCCCTGACCAATAAGCAACCTAATCTTAGAACTTGATGGGACTGCCATTTAAGAAGAATGGAGTATAATGATGTAAAAGATAAGATAAAAATGATCATTAAAAATAATCACAATGAGCAATACACAGCAAATTATAAGTTGATAACAGGAACCTTAGTTTATCTCCTTGGGAAATCAAACTAACTCCTAAGGGCACAGTAATTCAAATTATGATCAACATAATTGCAAGTCTACTTCTTACCGTGTAAGAATAGTCAGGTTTATTTTATTATTTTATTTTACTTTATTTTTTAAAGATTTTATTATTTATTTGACAGAGAGAGACACAGTGAGAGAGGGAACACAAGCAGGGGGAGTGGGAGAAGGAGAAGCAGGCTTCCTGCTGAGCAGGGAACCCAATGCGGGGCTCAATCCCAAGATCCTGAGATCATGACCTGGGCTGAAGACAGACTCTTAATGACTGAGCCACTCAGGTGCCCCAGTCAGGTTTATCTTAAGATGAGGAAAAAATTATACCCAAAGTTCATGGAGAAATATTTTGTCAAAATGATCATTTTAGTGTAGACATGATAAAGCTGAACTGGCCTAATTTTCTGATTCTATGAGTTTCAAATGATAAATTCTCTTCACTCACTCAAGATCTGCTGGTACTGATCAAAGTACTGTATGTGGTCAGTTTATCCCCAAGTCTGTAAGTTAAAGTAGTTGAGGGTAGAGAGAAGACCTAATCTTGGGGTGGGAGGTTTAAAAATTTCTTCCATGTTTCCCCCAATGCAATTTATTGCTCATTCACCAACACTGTTAACAGTCAACATCCGTTCTAGATATGTTTTAAGAATAGGTGGTTTATTTTGATACCCACAGATCCATCTCTGCCCAAATACTGCTTCATGATGCTCAAAATTCCATGATAAAATATATTATATTGTCTTTATCTCTGTTATAATTCATCAAAGAGCTAAGTCCCTGGAAATGGTACCATGTTAAACCTTACAAGTTATTCACATCCTACTAAAATAAATATTTCAATACTTTTTTGAAAATATGTTCTAGCATAGGGGGTGATATACCAGGATATTGAAGACTTACACTGGAGAGGTTGTAAAGGGGTTATATCTTAGAAGAAAAAAACACTGGGACCAAGAGGATGGATTTCACCACTTTCCTAATATTACTTAAACTAGGCAATTCCTCTTTTTATCACATGTGCATATCAAACATTTCTTGATAGTGAAATAAATCTCTTGTTTAAACCACTCTATTTTGGTCCTCTCTGTTATGGTAGCTAAGCCCATACCCTAGCTTGTTTGATATATCATAACACTTTTTAGAGTCTGTCTGTTTTGAAGATTTTTATGTGTTTCTGTTACCCTCATTAAATTGGGAGTTTTAAGAGAGCTGAAACCTTGCCTTTTAAAAAATTAATTAATCAATTAACTTTTTATTTTTTAAGTAGGTTCCATGCTAAGCATGGAGCCCAACATGGGGCTTGAACTCACAACCCTGAGATCAAGCTCTGAGTTGAGATCGGGAGTCAGATGCTTAACTGACTAAGACGCCCAGATGCCCCTGTGGCCTTGCCATTTTTAATGCTTATATCTCTTGTAACTTAGAGATTGATGGAATAGATTCATTGTAAATGTTCGTGGAATGTGATTTTAGCCCTTGGTCTCAGGAGTGTAATATAGGGCACATAAATATGGAGTCCATGAATGTTTGGACATCATTTAGACCCAAACTGTGGGCACATACCCATTGTTATTTATTTCACACAGAACGCACTTTTACCCACCTTCCTTCGTGTGTTTATCTTTCTTGTTTTCTGCTACAGGAACACGTGGGTTCAGAGTTGCCATTGTCCAGGAATTACAGACCTTATGTGTCTTGGGTGGTAGGAGATGGGGGAGTGAGAGTGTTAGGCAGGGAGAGCTGGTTCAATGGAGAGTTAAGAAGGCTAATTGGGGGACGCCTGGGTGGCTCAGTTGGTCAAGCGGCTGCCTTCGGCTCAGGTCATGATCCCAGCATCCTGGGATCGAGTCCCACATCAGACTCCTTGCTCGGCAGGGAGCCTGCTTCTCCCTCTGCCTCTGCCTGCCACTCTGTCTGCCTGTGCTCGCTCTCTCTCTCTAACAAATAAATAAATAAAATCTTTAAAAAAAAAAAAAAGAAGGCTAATTGGGAGAGTTGGACCCAAAATTTCTGGTAATGGACTCTGCTTTGTAAAGTCCTTGGCATAGAGAACCATGCCTACCAATTCCTGGATCTGAGCTTCCAGAAGAGAGGATACTATCAGTTATGAAATGCCTACTCTTTCCCAGAACTGGGTTTGGTTCTCTCAGTATCCCTACTATATTGTTATTATCCTCTTATAGGTGAACTGAAGCTTAGAAAGTCTAAGTAATTCGATTAAAGTTGTACAGTTTTTGGAGGTCACCCTAGGGCTTCAGCCAAAATCTACACTATGCCAGTTCTTTTTCCATTGTACTATACCACCTCTATGACCACATATAAGCAGCCAAAATTTCCTCAGGTTGCATCAGGTTGGGGGGGATTCAAGAGACTAACAATTAACAGAAACCATCCCACAATTTGGTTTTCCTGAGGTATCAGTTATTGCATTGGCTAAGCTACTCTAACACAGAGGACTACATTAGTGTTTAAAGAAGTGGTTTCATTGTCAGGTAATAGTCCTGCAATGAGTATTCCAAGTTGGTGAGGTTGTTCTCTACACGAGGTCATTCAGGCACCCTGACTTCTTCCATCTGGTTGCCCTACTGTCTCCTAGGGCACTGTTCTTGGCATCATGGTTGAAAGGCCGCCTAGGAATATCCATGATCGAGTTGCTGGAAAGGGAAAGAGTGCAAGTCCAAAGCAATGGTTTGCTACTAGGAATTGAGGCAGAAGTTGCCCAGTCACTTCCACTCACATTCTATTGATGATAATTTACCCAGATGGCAAGGTACGCAGGAAGATGCAGTCTCTGGCTGGATGGCCAGGTGTTAAGATGTATTAGTATGGAAAAGGGCAGCAAATTTTGGTGAACAACCGGAAGTCTCCACCACATTCTTGCCTCCAGCTCTGATCTTTATGTTCCTACCAAACTTGGGAACTTTGATTTCTTCCTTCATTGGGCTTACTGTCTTCCACATTCTGAAGCCTGTCTGAAGGTTCAGGGTAAACTTGTTACTCACAGCTCAGTCTTACACTGGAGGCTGTTAGTACCAAAGTGAGCTCTTGTGTATCTTGACCATGAGCAGCCTTGTGTAGAGGTTCTCTCATGTGGTCTTCTTGTTGGCTCTCCAGGTATACTGGACATGGGGAATACTCAGTGGGGACACCACTTGGTTCCACCATGGGACTCCCTACTATCCCAGAGCTGATTTTTCTTTTTAATTAAAAAAATTAGCCATGTGCCATAACTGAAAACCAATACTAGGGGTACCAAGAAGGCAAATTTATAGGACGTATGTTATTTATATTTCTAAGAGTGGAGTATTTATGCACGATGATCCAGAACCACTTCTTAGCAGCTTTTCCAGTTTCTCATAGCATCTTGTGCTGAATTCTATAATCTAAAGTCTAACTTAAACAGTCACTTGAAAGATTTTTGTAAAGAGGGCAGCTGGCTGGCTCAGTCAATAGGGCATCCTACTCTTGATTTCAGGGTTGTGAGTTCAAACCCACATTGGTTATAGAGATTACTTTTAAAAAAAAGATTCTTGCAAAGAAATTGCAGTTAGAAGATGAATACCCATTATGAAAGCATAAACCGACAAAAAGAAGGTGAAAGAGATGGCATGTTTTGTTGCTGTTTTTTTTTTTTACTATTTCCAACTTCATTGAGATATAATTCACATAAAACATATGCAGTTATATGCGATGTACAATGTAATGATATAAGATATATATACATATATATTTTTACATGAACTCACATTAACTTTTTTTTTCATGGTGAGAACTTTCAAGATCTATTCTCTTAGCAACATTCAAATATATAATACAGTATTTTAAAAAATATTTATTTATTTGATAGAGATCACAAGTAGGCAGAGAGGCAGGCAGAGGGGGAGGGGGAAGCAGGCTCCCCACTGAGCAGAGAGCCCGATCTGGGGCTCGATCCCAGAATCCTGGGATCATGACCTGAGCCGAAGGCAGAGGCTTTAACCCACTGAGCCACCCAGGCGCCCCTATAATACAGTATTGTTAAGTACAGTCACCATGCTGTACATTACATCCCCAGGACTTTATTCTTCTTATAACTGGAAGTTTGTGTTTTTGATGACTTTCATCCATTCCACACCTCCCCACCCCTGCCCTGTTTCTTGGCAACCACCAATCTATTCTCTGTTCCTATGACTTCAGTTTTTTCAGATTCCACATGTAAGTGAGATCTTGCTCTGTATTTGTCTTTCTCTCTCTTACTTATTTCACTTAGCATAATGCCCTCAAGTTTCATATATGTTGTCATAAGTGACAGAGTTTCCTTCTTTTTTTATCCCTGAATAATATTCCAGTTTGTGTATATGTGTGTATACAAGTCCATATATCAAATACATGATATTTGATATACTCATGTAATTAATACTATATATTATGTGTATATATATCATACATATGATATATATCACATTTTCTTTATCTATTCATCTTTCAACAGACACTTAGGTTGTTTCCCTGTCTTGACTATTATAAATAATACTGCAATGAGCATGGGGTGCAGATAGCTCTTCAAAATGGTGACTTTAGGGGCACCTGGGTGGTTCAGTGGATTAAAGCCTCTGCCTTCGGCTCAGATCATGATCTCAGGGTCCTGGGATGGAACCCCACATTGAGCTCCCTGCTCAAGCAGGGAGCCTTCTTCCCCCTACCCCCTCTGCCTGCCTCTCTGCCTACTTGTGATCACTGTCTGTCAAATAAATAAATACAATCTTTAAAAAAGAAAGATGGTGACTTTATTTCCTTCAGATATATATCCAGATGTGGAATTGCCAAATCATATGGTAGTTCTATTTTGAATTTTTTTAGGAATTCACCATATTGTTTTTTATAGAGGCTGCACCAGTGAACATTCCCAGCAGTGTATAAGGGTTTCCTTTTCTCTACTTCCTTGAGCTGGCATCTTTTCTTACTCCAAGTTAAATCTCTTTGTCAGTTTCATTTCAAAGTAGTTTTTAAGAAGCTATCCAGAAGACTATTTGAAATGCGATTGTATGTCCAGCATAGATAATGACAAATATCACCTTATTATCTTGAGATATTATCCTCTGATTGTATGTATGTGCTTATATCTATAAGTATATTAGGGATGTATATATTGATAGGATGTGATCAAAAACTGGAGAAACCTTTATTGAAGGGAAAGGAGAACATGGAAAAGTTCAATAGGAGATCCAGGAGACAAAGAAACTTCTTCTGCACTTTCCTTAGCTCCTACTAAGGTTTCTCTGCTAGACTGTAACCTCTTGGGAGCCAGGACCATTTCTTTTCATTTGACTTCTCAGGCTCTGTAAAGAGCATAGTATATAATGAAGAGCTGATAAACTGCTTCTCCTTGAGGAGAGTTTAAGAAGCATGTGGTCAGCAGTGGCAAGTGCTATGAAAAAAAAAGGTCATATAAGGTAAGAAATAAATATTGGATTTGACATTTGAGATGACTTTATTAACTGTATGAAAAGAATTGAGGGAGGAAGCCAGACTGAGTGTATCAAGGCAGAAATGGGGAACAGACTCCAACAGATTGGATAAGAAAGGAAGGAGACTTAGGGCAACAGTCAGGGAACAGGGTGAGGGAGATTAGATTCTTCTTATAGACTGAGAAGAAGAGAGCTGTGTAAAGAGATTGACGAGCTATGAAGAAAGGAGACTGAAGGAATTAGGTGCTGGAGAAAAAGTGAACAGAGAGGAAAAGGGGCACATGGCAGAAAGATTGTCTTTGAACAGAAGCAGAGACCCTGTTTTCTCAGGGATTAGGAGAAGGAAGAGAAATGTGAGATGTACATAGCCTCTTGGAGAGGGGGGAGGGACAGTGAATGAGCTTAGGTTTGATGCCAGTCAGGAAGGGAATGCAAGGAAGGGAAGGGAATGCAAGGTAAGGACTCTGAACCTGCAAAAATTGACAAGTTATTCTGTGTCTTCAGAGTGTCTAACATTTGTTTGGGTAAAATGGGATGAGAAGTTTATGAATACCTGAGTTCGCTGGGGAAAAAAAAAAAAAATCAGAGTTACTTTGAACCAAGGACAGGGTAATAAAATAAAGGCAGGGGTACCCCAAACTCAAAGAAGTGATAAAGCAATGATTTGGCATTTTGTTGGTTAGGGAAGATACATTGGAGAAGTGGATCTTTTGAACTTGGCCTCCAAAGGGTGAGAGATATTTTCACAGGACAAAGAAAAGGAAAGGTCTTGTTTTCCCTTCCAAATCAGAAGTGGCGTATATGGATTAAACTTTTCTTTGGTTTAGCAGCACGTTATGTCCAGGAAAGCTTTATAAAGTTAGTGACATTCCTTCCCTAGAGCACTGCTCTTTTGGGTTAACCAGAGAATTTCTAACATCATATATTGGTTGTGATTCCCTAGCACTTCAAGATTCCTCCTTCCTCACTAAGCTAATGAAGGTGTTAGCTTTCTTCCTATCTCTAGCCTTTGCGGAGAGCAATGACTCCTAGTAGCTGCCGCTCAAAAAACAAAACGACAAAAAATAGAGTTGATTTCTCCCACCCAGCCCTTGCTGTCAGCCTGTCCTTGATCCTGCTTTTGTATTCCAGTTAGCTTCCCCAAAATCCCTCCTTTCTGTCCACACACCTCTATTAGAGCTCATTTTTGATCATGCCCTAGTCGGTCATGTAACATGCCTGTCTCTCCTACTGACTGGCAGTGACAGAATCCTTAAGGACCCACCGGGAGCTTCAAGGGAGAGCAGTCATTTGGGATCATCCAACACAAAACACAAAAACAGGTTTGAACAATAGAACAAGCTCTCTGCAATGTTTCTGTCTGAGAAGGGATAGGGTTTTTCTTCCAATCAAGGAAACTATTCATCTTCTCAGTGTGGGGGTACTGGAAAGCTCAGACTTCACAGCTTCTGTGGTGTGGATTTGGTGGTGCGCTGCTGTGCCACGTGGCCACACGGTGGCTCCAGAATCCTTTGTAGTAAAAATGAACACATCTATTCTGGGGTCTCGGCTGAAGCTGCTTTCTGCTTACATGGTTTCACCAGACTTTTTCATACTATAAACAGAGTAAACAGAGAAGGATGCATTTGTGTGTGTGTGTGTGATTATGTTTATATTATGATAGCTTGAGCATATTCCGAGGTCTAAATAATTTCCATGAGGCTGAGAGTAAGCATCAGATTCCGTCTGTTCAGCCTCCTGGATGGGAGTCGGTCTATCATCTATGTTTGCGTATGAGAATATATGTGTGTATTGTTACATTATATCCTTTACTATCTCTACCTATATCTGTATCTAATGTTTACTGAATTAAATGGTGCTAAACGCTTACCATTTCCATAAATTATTATTATTTTTTAGAGAGGCAAAATTGACGTATGAAATTATACCACTTTCAGGTATACAACAGGTTTTGATAGTTGTATGTATTGCAAAATGATCACCACAGTAAGTCCGGTTGACATCTGTCACCATATATAGTGACGAAAAATGTTTTTTCTTTTTTTTTTTTAAAAGATTTTATTTATTTATTTTTTAGAGAGAGAGAAAGAGAGAGCGAGCAAGGCAGACAGAGTGGCAGGCAGAGGCAGAGGGAGGGAGAAGCAGGCTCCCTGCCGAGCAAGAAGCCCGTTGTGGGACTCCATCCCAGGACTCTGGGATCATGACCCGAGCCGAAGGCAGCGGCTTAACCAACTGAGCCACCCAGGCATCCCGAAAAATGTTTTTTCTTATCATGAGAATTTATAAGACCTATTCTCTTAGCAACTCTCAAGTATACAATGTAGTATTATTAACTATAGTAACTACACTATACGTGACATGCCTGTGGCTTATGTATTTTATAATTGGAAATTTGGACCTTTTGACTTACTCCCCTTTTCCACCCCTCCCCCTCCAACTGCTGGCAGCCACCAATCTGTTCTCTGTATCTATGAGCTCAGCTTTTTGTTTTTGTTTTTGTCTTTTTTTTTTTAGATCACACATATAAGTGAGCTCATATAGTATTTGTCTTTCTCTGTCTGACTTACTTCACTTAGCATCATGCCTTCAAGATCTATCCACATTGCTGTAAATGGCAAATTTCATTCCCTTTTTTTTCTTCTTTTTAAACAAGCTCTGGACAGTTTTACTAAAAAAAATTTTTGTGTGTGATTTACTTTTCACCAGTCTGTTCTGGCATGCTTCTAATGATATCAGAATCATCTGGCTCAATGATAGCCAGAGTGCCTGTTCCATAGTATATCTCACATGCTGTGTCCAATTCAATATTATTGCCACTGTGGTGATGGACACCAGTTTTGGCCAACAGGGCATATTATTCTATTTCAGATTTCCTTAAGGCTGGGCTGTTGTTGGTGAGGATGACCAGTTTAGCTTGTCATGTCTAATCATTTTCAGAGTCTGCTTATATCCCAGTGAGTACTTTCCACTTTTTGTAATCAGTTGGAACCTAGAGTTGATCAACCCCAGTGACTTTTTCATCTTTTTTGTGGCCACCATCTTCCTGCCTTAGTTGCAGGACAGCCCCAGCCAAGAGCAGCCACCAAGATGGTCAGAGTGGGGCAGGAAAGAGAGCCCACCAAGATTTCATTCCTTTATATTACTGAATAATATTTCATTGTATACACACACACACACACACTCTGCACTTTCTTTATTCAGTCATCCTTCAATGGATACTTACGTTGTTCCCCTGTCTTGACTATTGTAATTAATGCTGCAATAAATATGGGGGTGCATATGTCTTTTTGAATGAGGGGTGTTGTTTTCTTCAGATGCATATCCAGGAGTGAAATTGCTGGATCATATGGTAGTTCCACCTGTAATTTTTTGAGGGACTGCCATCCTGTTTGCCCTAGTGGCTGCACTGATTTACATTCCCACCAACAGTGTGTGTAAGTTCCTTTTTCTCCAGGACATCCTTGCCAACACTTGTTGTTTCTTGTCTTTTCTGTAATAGCCATTCTAACAGCTGTGAGGTGATGTAAGTTATCTTGCTTAATCTGTACAAACCCCTTGAAAATAGGTACTTCTTTCATTTTACGAATCAAGAAATTGATGCTTTAGAGAAAAATAACCTCGAGTGCACAAAGCCTTTTTGTTCTTTACAAACAAATGCAATGCCTCTGATAGTTCCTTTAACTTTCACAACATCTTAGTGATATATATGCATAGAGAAATAGGAGAGTTTATAGTCAATTGATTAAATAGGGGAGAAAATCTCGGTGACCAAAGTGTTTGTCTCTGGTTCCTGACCTGTTGAATTTTAGTTTCTTTGAGTGTGGTGACTTTGTCCTTGGTCAAAGTAGACACCTCGCACGCACTCTTCTGCTACAGCGGAAGTACAACTCCTAGCACAGGCTACTTATGGTAGGATGGAAGAAATCACTCCTTTCCCCAAGAGCCTTAACAGCCCCACTTAAACCTCAGGCATTACTCAAAGGATTTGCCAAAGAATCCATGAATAGCAGCCATGCGCTGAGACATTGTGAGATCACCCATGTGATCCTTTTATTCTGGTCACCATGGCCAAGGACTTCATATCAGGTGCTTAATGGCTCCTTTATTGTATATACTGGAATGTAGTGACCAGAGGTAGAGTAAAAGAAAAACTGCCTTTCTAACTCAGGTTCATGGCCTATAACATGAGAAAATAATTTACCCTATTTCATAAGGTAGGTGTCAGGGTTAAATGTGGAAATTAATGTAAACTGTATGACCCATAGAAAGGGTGCCATGAATGTTGCCATTATTGTTGGAGAATAATGGGTGGTGGTGTTGAATGAAGGCAGGGAGCTGTCAGAAGGAGGAAGGAAAGGGCCAAGCGAAGGAAGGAAGGAAGGTCAGATACACGAGGGAATGACGGATTGAGAATGGGGGCCCTTGGTGGCCTCAGCAGGCTACAGAAGCTGTTAGTTCCTCAGTCCTGGTGACAACCAGCCCTAAAGTCATAGACTTTCTGGCAGGACACTTAGAAATCATCTAATTTAACCTGAACGCATGAAAGAAAAGTGAATTCTGGGACTCACTCAACGTCAGGGGCACCAGCTCCTGGCCTAAGATCCAGAACTCCTGACTTTGGTTCTGGTGTTGTTTTACCATTGCTCACACTGCTTTATGTTCTGGATATTTGCAAGCATGAGACTGAGATAGATTTTGTCTGCATTATATGGCTTCCTTCAGAGCCATGAGTTGCTGAAATAACACCACATGGAATTGGGGGAGGGCAAGGTATTATAAGTTTAAGTCAAAAGCAAAACTCACATGGAGACTTAGTTCTCCTTGGCATAATCTCCTCAAGCTCATGGTGCATTCAGTATACCTCTTCCTACAAAGGTTACGTATAGTGTGATTTTTCCCTGTTAGGAGAGAATTATGATTTCTTTTGTATGTGACCTCTTCAAGATGCTTTCTATTATCTTTACTTATGATATAACCTTATAGAGACTTATTTCTCAGTAATATTCCAAATATGAAAAGCAGTAACTTGATTTTATGGGCTAATATATTTTCCATAGAGTTATGCTCTCTGAGTCTTCCGAGAAAAAAAAATTTTTACTTATGTAGGTGTATTAGCATTTATCTTTTGTATACATGACTACTGGACAAAAGGAAGTGGAGAGTAGTTCTTTGAATAGTTTCTCAAGCTTCAGAGGCTGTTAAAATAGAAGGACCATTTCCTTTAAAATTACATCAAAAATTTTATTTGTGGGCCCAGACTCACAGAGTCTAGAGTCACTGTGCCATTTTACTAGTTCATTTTTATATGTTGTTAATGAGATTTTTCATTTCACTATTCAAGGAAGTATCTTTTAGAAAAGACTGTTCCTTCCCTCCCACTCTCGAATACACTTATCAATATGGGTGAAGATAAAAATTGGAACTGTGATAATGCTAAGTTAAAACATTTACTGTGGCTTCTGATGAAAAAGTACTGTTTATTGACTGAAATGTGGAAATTATAGAACAGGAAGAAGAAAGTAAA
The DNA here is from genome assembly GCA_003697995.1 of Taxidea taxus jeffersonii. Taxonomy (NCBI): domain Eukaryota; kingdom Metazoa; phylum Chordata; class Mammalia; order Carnivora; family Mustelidae; genus Taxidea; species Taxidea taxus. The sequence continues at coordinate 10,788 of RCUC01125171.1, read as the reverse complement.
ATGAATGGTAATTTCATCAAGCAAGTGGAGTTAATTTGCTGTTGAGAATTTGGTGTACGCCTTTCTAGAGAAAGATGGTTATTATTACATGTGAGGAGGATTACAGTAGATACTGCTGTATTTTAGTTGTATAATCATTACTCAGTTTCTTGGAATCTCAAAGCAGTATCTTATTAGAAGGAGGTGTGGTCTAAAGCAAACAGTGGTGAGTGTTGAAAACAGAAATAGAGTAATTTCTTTCTGATGAAAAGCTCTGGACATGTGACTGTTTCTGTGGGTTCCGGCGATTTTGCTGATAGGGAGTTCTGAGATTTCAAAGTGTCTGAATGATTGAAACCAAGAGACAGGATGTAAAAAAGGAAGGGGAAGGAAAATACTAGCTTTCTTGATAAGTCAACTATGATGTTTACATGGAATAGAGTGTGTTGATTCAGTTTTTGTAGTTTAACCTATCGAAATAGCTGTTTTCATCAGTGGTGCTCTTTAAAAAACTCTTTAGGTCGACAGTTTTTGCCTCTTCAACAATGCTACAATAAGCATCCTTATATTGATATTCTTACTGGCCCTTTATTTCTATGTGATTGATATCCATGCAGGAGATTTCTGAGTCTGAGGCTATATGAATTTAAATTTAACTGATAATGGCAGATTGTTTCTTAAAAACACTCTTAATGACTCACATTTCTGCTAGTTGTGACTTCTCCTGGCAGTGCCACCAAAGAGGCTTCAGTAAAGAAAATTGCTAATCTAATTTATATACAGACTCATAATATGGCTACTCTAATTTGTTTTTCTCTAATTACCTGCAAGTTCAAGTGTATCTTCATAGGTTACTTGTTATTTCTTCACTGATCTTGGTAGGGCATCTTTTGCATATATAACAAGTTGTTGTTATAAAGTCAAATAAATCTACCTTCTTAAAAAACCTTATTTTTGCTTTTTTTCCTAAAAGTTTTAATCCCTTATTGTATATTTAAGTCTTTAGCTTAAATTTCTTTTTATATATTGTTTAGATAGGGGTAGGATTTCATTTTCTTTCAGATGAGTGGTCATTTGCGCCAAGCTCTTCTTTGCTACAGAATTTAAATATCACCTTTTTCATAATTAAGTTACCATATATAGTGGGATCTACTTGGATTTAGCTTTTTTTGTGTTTTACTAATTATTTATCCTTTCCCATGCCAATGACAAATTGAGTCGAAAACAATGGCTTAACAGAGACAGATTTTTGCCTAACTTAGGTAGGCAAAAATTGCTCCATGTTCTAAAACTACCTCCTGTCATAAAGATGCAAGAAAATCGGGCACCTGGGTGGCTCTGTAGGTTAAGCATCTGACTCTTGATTTTGACTCAGGTCATGATCTCAGGGTGGTGGGACTGAGCCCCACAATGGGCTCTGTGTTCAGCAGGGAGCTTAAAATTATCTCTCTCCTACTACCTATGCCCACCACCCCCCTTGATCTCTCTCTCTCATATAAATAAATACATGAAAAAAAAAAAAAAGAAAGATACAAGAAAGTTGACTCTCCCTTTGGGGAAGGCCAATTAGTAAACACAAGTGGCCTATAGGCCCCTCACCTGAGTGTTAAAGCCTCTCCCAAAAGTTGTTGCAGTGGAGTTGAGCTGGACTTAGTTCTGGTTTCTCTTGTGTGTTGCCATGGCCTTGAATAAAGTCTTCTTTGCCTGTTCAACTTTGTCTGGTACAATATTTCCTTTGATAGAGCTTATATCTTTTGGTTCTGGAAAATTTTCTCAACTCTTTGTTGAGAAGGAGTCCTTGTTCTTTCATAGTTCTACAGGGACCAAGGTTTTTTTATTGTTTGTTTGATCTTGTGTCTCTTCTTTCTCTGAGGGCCTTGGAATCCTCTGGATCTCTGAATCAAGCTAGCAGATGGGAAAAAAGAGGGAGGATCACCTTGGGAGGTTTTCATGGGTCAGGCCTAGAACTGGTATACATCATTACATTTATTTCCCATTGGCCAAACTCAGTCACACCTAAATATAAGCGAGTTGGGAAAATGTAGTCTAGCATGTGTCCAGCAGGAGAAAAAGAGGGTTTTGTGAATATGGAGAGACTTTTTGGATCATTTTCCCTGCTGGCCACTTAGGATGTGTCTCATATTCCTCCTACACATAGAACATATCACCTCCCACACCTCCCCAGGGCAGACAATCTATCTGATCACTACATCCAGTTCCGAGTTTGGGATTTCTGAGTGATATGCAGTTCCCCTATGAGGGCAGGATATGACTACTTGTGAAGCACTGACATGTACACAAGAAAGAAAAGTTGTCTGCTCTTCCTACCAGCATGGTGATGGTGGAGCAGGGATGGGATAAACACAGAGAAAACTCTACTCAGGAAAATAAAAGAAAAAAAGAAAAGAAAGAAAAAAGAAAAGAAAAGGATTGGAGACATACAACTATCTCTGATCCATAGATTCTGCAGTTCTGTTAAGCAAGCATTATAAAGGTGTCCTTGCCTCAGGATGAAGAAATTCCTTGTGTGGCTTATTCTGCTTGTGGAGAGGAATTTCCTTGATACCATTCCTCATGGCCCCTGGCTCTCCTTCTGGGAGGTTCTTTCTCCTCCATTACCTTTTATGCTCACATCAGACATAGACTTTGATGAGTCTGCCTTCTTTGGGAGTGTGTGTCACTCTCATTGTCTCTTCCTTCTGGAGGGTTGTTTTAAGATTTTTCCAAATCAGGTTTCTTTAAGCCAGCCTCAGGATTTCATTGGCAGTACTACCAAAATTTTGATGGTTTTTGATCAAAAACTTACTTTCAGTAAGCTCCAAATACTGGTGACTACTCACACAGATTTTCCTTAGAACATAATTCTCAGCCCTTCCCTGTGTATTTCTTCACTCTCACATTGCTCAACTTAGGATTGACTGCTTTGAGTCGTGGCTTGGTTGGAAGATGGCGCAGTTATTTTCTATCTGCTGCAAAGCTGGATTCCCTCGCTTAGCTGAAAAGTCTCCTTGGATTTTGCTGCTTAAGATTGTTTTAAAATCTTATTTCTTAATGTTTGGTGAAAGAAGAGACAGATTTTCCAACCCTGTAAAGCATTCTGACTTTGGACTCTATTCTTTTCTGTTATTGCTTGAAAACCAGACAAATTCTTACCTGAGCTCATCTTTTACATGTAATACCTTGCTGACAGCAGGAAATAGTAGCCAATATATATGATCTACCACTTTCCAGCCACTTCCTCTGGAGCTCCAAACTTGCAGGGGCCTGTCTTTCAAGTTATTATAGACAGCAGTTTTAGCAAATATTTTACCTGGCATTGCAAGGGTCTCTGACCTTCTAGACTCTCATGTTTGTTTACTTGAACTTCATGTCAACCCCACACATTTTAGAGTTGTTATTTTTTTTAGCTTTGTTTTGTTATATGAGCTCCCCACTTCAAGGTGATAGGTCCTATGGAAATTAGGAAAGAATATTAGCTGTTATAATGGACAAATTCCCAAATCATAATGGCTTAACACAGTAAAACTCCATACTTTGCTTACCCAAAATTTAATGTAATGTTCAGTAGGTAGTTTTCTATATTGTTATTTAGGGAGCTGGATGACTTATTTATTTAGGCCAAAATCTAGCCACGTGCCACACTACATGGATACATCTTTGAGCTTTTAGATAATGGCCACTTGAGAAAAACCTGACCTCTGCCCCCATCACTCTTTCATTCAGCATGTGACTTCATGCTGAAAAGCAAAGGAACATCCTCCTCCATGTCATCTTATCTCCCTTACCCTTGAGGAGTTCAATGAGGAAAACTGGCCTATCAACAGAGACATGACAATACCATGTGGTAAGGACAATAAAAGTGATGGGAACAAAGCACTGGGGAGCAGGGATTTTGAGCACTGATTTACCAGAATGGCACTGTCCTCTGAGAACTCTTTCATCTATATCAAATGCAGAAAAATCTAGAGCAACTTACTGCCATTCAAAACAGAGAGAGTTTAACAGGAATTCAGGCTGCCATCTTGCATCAGTCCAAGGGACATCATTCACAATTCTCCATGTGGTCATGTGCCCTAGAGTTGTGTGATGGAATGATGTACTGAAATATAATTGACGCATAACACTGCATATATTTAAGGTGCACAAGATGTTGATTTGATTCACTTACATGTTGCACAGTGATTACCACTGTGGTGCTAGCTAACACCTTTCATCGTGTTACATAATTACTATTTCTTTTTTTTTTGTGGTGAGAACATTTCAGATCTACTCTTTTAGCAAACTTTCAAGAGATAATATGGTATTATTAATTATAATCACCATGCTATATATTAGTTCTCCAGAACTTATAAATCTTTTAACTGGAAGTTTATGCTTTTTGACCAATGTCTCCCCATTTCTCAACTCTCCAGCATGGCAACCACACTCTAGTCTCTGTATCTATGAGTTTGGCTTTATTAGATTCCACATATAAGGGATGTCATACCATATTTGTCTTTTGCTGGTCTTACTTATTTCACATTAGGGAGCCAGTTTAGTTCAATTTTATGGCCTTGAAATTTATGCTGGATCCATTGCATCTGGTTGGCCAAAAGGGGAAAAATGTACGGGAAATTTTGATGAGAGGCACTCATCACTCTCACTCACATTCTAATGGTTGGAACTCAGTCACATGGTTGCATCTCCTTGCAAGGGAGATTGGTAAAAATTGTTTAGCTGTGCTCCTAGAAGGAAAAGGAAAACTGATTTTGGTGAACACGTAGCAGTAACTGCCACCTCTTTCATTTTCTTTCTTCAGAGAATAAAGCTCCAGTCTTCTGCTGGGGGTGGGGTGGGGAGGCAATCTTCTGTCTGTTCTGAGTGGAGTTGCAATCTGTTTCCACCCTCACCCCCACCCCGCCCCAGCTCTATGGAGATATAATAGACATCTAACACTGTATAAGTTTAAAGTATACAAGGTGATGATTGATATCCATCCATATATGTTATTAAAATATAAACACAGTAAGGTTAGTTATCATATCCAACACCTCACATAGATAGTTTTTTTTTTTTTTTTGTAATGAGAACTTTTAAGAAGTACTTTCTTAGCAACTTTCAAATGAAGAATACAGTATTGTTAAGTGTAGTCCCTGTGCTGTATATTATATCCCAGAACACATTGTTGGGGAAAATCGTTGAGAAGACCTGACTACCAGTTGACCTGTGAGCTGGACCTTGGTAACTGAAGGCTCTTCATCCCTCCCCTATTCTTGAAATGTGGATTCCCCTTGCTTTCCCTGCTCCTGAAGGCTGCTCCAAGGACATAACCTGGAGATGGTGATGTGGTATTGAAACCATCTGGCTGGGGCTGGCCATTATATGTGACTGAACCCAGTTAAGACCGCTATATAAATGTTCAACATTTGGTGACAGGTGCAGAGATCTACATGTCTTGCTGCTGCCAAAGACAAGGCTTGCTTGTAAGTTCCCTTTGCTTTCTGAAACTGCTGTCTACCTGGAATGTGTGTGTCTTTCTTTGGTATCTCCCCACCATCTATACAGGGGGACTAGTTTCAGATTATACCCGGGAAGCTCCTGAGGAGCTTGCTATCCAAAACATATTCATCTTATAACTGAAAGATAACCCTTTGAACACCTTTGTCCATTTTTCCCACCTCCCCCTGTCCGTGAGAACCACCAGTCTACTTGTTCTGTGAATTCAGTTAGATTCCACATATAAGTGGGGTCATACAGCAGTTGTTTTTCTCTCTCTTATTTCACTTTGCATACTGTCCTCAAGGTCCACCCATGTTGTAAATGGCAGGATTTCTGGGTTTTTTGATTTGATTTTATTTTTTTATGGCTGAATAATAGTCCATTGTGTGTGTGTGTGTGTGTGTGTGTGTGTGTGTGTGTGTATTATCACATGTTCTTTACCAATTCATCCATTAATGGGCCCTTAGCTTGTTTTCAGTTTTGGCTTCTGTAAATAATGATGCAATAAATATGGGAGTGCAGATATCTCCTTGAGATAGTGATTTCTTTTCCTTCAGATATAGACCCAGAAGTGGAATTACTGGATCATATGATAGGCTGGACTTTGTAATCAGGTAGGATTGGAGGTTATTCTCTGTAATTGGATAGAACTGAGAATTTGCTTCCTTGACTGCCTGGGGCTATAGAACAGACTCCATGGCAGGTCTAGCCCATTGGCTAGGGACCCGAATTGGGGAAAATTGCCAACCAAGCTCTGGTGAGGCCAGGCCACTGGCTTGGTTCTTCAGATGGACAGAGCTTCTGGCTGAAATCTCTGCTCAGGCATAGCTGAGAGAAAGAATGTGGTCCTCCAAGATCTGAGCACTGGTTACAGTAACTCTACCCCCCTTCTCTGTCTGATTCCTAGTGGTCTAGCCCTGCAGATTCTCTCAGTGATCCTCCTGATGAAAGACCTGAGTGGGCCTCCTGAGAAGTATCCTGCACGCAATGGCTGGGTCAGCTGGATGTCCTCTCTGGGCTCTGTTTTCACACTGGAGAAATCATAGGCCCAAGAGGGCTTTCTCCTCATGGAGTTGTGCTGGCCTGGAGGAGGGGCAATGAGGTGAAAGTGAAACTGCTCGTTTTACCCTTCTAACATGGCTCTTCTTGACCCTGTCACCCAGGGAGGTGTTTCAGCTTTACTCCCAGGCTCTGGGATTTTCACAGTGATGTCTTGTCTATGGATAGTTGGTAGTTGGTCTTCTTGTGAGGGGTACTGAAGACAGAAATGACCTATGTTGCCATCTTGATGATGTCACCTTTCTTGTTTCTTTGTTTCTTTTAAAAATATTTTATTTATTTATTTCACAGAGAGAGAGAGAGAAAGAGCACAAGCAGGGAGAGAAGCAAGCAGAGGGAGAGGGATAAGCAGGCTCCTTACTGAGTAAGGAGCCTGATGCAGGACTCAATCCCAGGATGCTAGGATCATGACAGCTGAAGGCAGATGCTTAACCAACTGAGCCACACAGGCTCCTTATCTTTCTTGCTTCTTAAATAGACTTGCAACCAATCCACTTTAGTCCCCCATTCAGCCCTTCTTCCAGAGATATGTGTTGTCACCAATTCTGATCCTTTGGGGATTTAACAGTATAAATTGGTTTGTTTTGGCTTTCCTCAATACTGACAAGAATTCTTGTTCTCAGGTCTGAAACCTGACTGACAAAACATCATCTGCTTTCTAGCTTCTAAGATTTTGTTGCTCTTACACACTCTTCCATTATCCCTGTTATTGTAGGTTTGAGATTTGCAATAAATTCTCTGTGAATGCAAGTTAGTAAGCTTTCAGGAAGGTTTTTTTTAATTTCAGGAAGGATTTGTTTAATCCACCTCTTTTCCCCCATAAACACTTTCTTTTTATAATTTTCTTGAATATCATTTTCTATCTTTCAAGGGAATGGCTGAATGCATTTTGGTATATTAATAGCATAGATATATATCCAATAAAAAGAATGTTAACTCCTTTCCATGCAACTTGGAGTGATTTCCAATGTATTATGTTAAAGAAAAACTAGAACAGGACAGTGGTTAAAACAGTGAAACCAGATTTTATCCAGGAACTATTATAATAGGAGGTAAAAAGCCCTCCATATGGAACTGGGCTCAATTAGTAATATAGCATGAACAAGTGGGAATTTATAGCCAAGGAGCTGAGTGGGAGTCAGTGGATGAAAAATCATTAAGAGGAAGCATTAGGAGTTAGGGGGAATTCTGTCTATACCAACTTGATAGGACTCTTGCTGAAGGCAGCCAAGATGATCAGATATCTGAGGTAGGGGATGAAGAATCTCCTCATATATTATAGAATCAGATAACTAGTGCGGATTTGCTGTAAACTGACTTAGGATTTTTTCTAAAACTGGGCTATATAACAGGACAGACACTGAAGCTCAAGGGCAAAGCCTAGCTGAAAAGAGGGCTTAGCAGAGCCTAACCAAAGTTTGGTCAAGGGAAGAATCTTTGTCAACTGTTAAATGACTACATAAAGGGGTGTGTGTGTGTGTGTGTGTGTGTGTGTGTGTGTAAGACATATAATTACATAAATACAGGAAAGGATTTTAACATTGGCTACCAGGCTGGGGAAAGGAGGCTTGTGTGTGGGAGGAGAAAATTCAACTACCTAAAGAGAGATGTCCACAAAAATAGCATTTGTCTGGTAATTCCATTTCTTTAAAATTTATAGTGTATGTGACTATGTGTCTAAAGACATTCTTGAAAGACTGCTTAATATATACTAATTATGATATGGCAGATAAAAGATGGCCAAGAATATCTTGATGGCCTTCCTGTCAAGATGTGGATGTCCATGAACTCTCCTCTCATATCTGGACAGACTCACTGACTGGTTTGACTGGCAGAACATAGCAGAAGTGAAGCTCCAACACTTTCCAGGTTTAGCTTGAAGAGAGTGGCAGCTTCCACTTTCTTCTTTTGCAACACTTTCCCTTGGAGCCTTGAGCCACCATGAGAGAAGTGTGACAACCCTGAGGCCCTGGGAGACAAGGAGCCATGTAGAAAGAGAGGTCAGTGTGCCAGACATATGAGTGAAAGAATCATCTTGGGAGTGAAAAGGTACCTAAAGACATGCTTGAAAGAATACTTAAAATATTAATTGTATTATCTCTCAATATGGGGATTTCAGATGATTGACTTTTTTGCTCATTTCAAAAGAGGTAGTGTAGTATAAGAATAGAAAACATTTATTCTGGAGCCAGATTACTTGTACAAATACCAGGTCTGTTGCTAACTGTTTAACCTGGGGCAAGTTAACTAGCTTCATGTGCCTCAATTTACTCATTTGTAGAATGGAGATAATAATAGTACCTGTCTGATGAGGTTGCTGTGAGGATTGAATGAACTAATCCATGCAGAGCACTTAGAGTAGTGCCACTGAATGTGAACCACCATTAGCAATAAATGTGTTGTTCAAATTATTTTCTCTGAGCCTGTGGAAAAAAGATACCAAGAATGGAAATATGGATATACACTTCCCTTCATTCTTAGTAGATTCTTTGGTAATGAACCCAATATATAGTATGTAGGCTTAAGGAAGTACAGATATAATATATAGCTAAATTTTGTGTATTTGGTAAATATTAGACTAAAGCAAGAAGGAGTCACAACCTTAGGAGCTGCAAGAGGAAAATTAGGGCTGGACTGGAAAACTTATTGAGGACTAGGAGTGTGACCAACAATGAAAGGGAGCTAAAAGAAAATCTTTAAGAAGTTAGGAGAGCTGACCAGTTCCCAGAATTTATGTCCTTTGGAATGCTAGAGAGTTCAAGAAGCTCTTTGGTTAGATCCCATCTCACCAAAGCTTTAACTCTAGTTTATTGGGGAATATTTTTCTTATGAAATAGAAGTTAAGACAATACAGGAAATAAATGAGAATTATAAGATTCCCTCCATGGCTCGATTTAAAGCACAGCATTATCTGTAGATTCATTTCCCTAAAGCTGTGCCAATGCAAGTAAACTAAGTGGAGAGGAAATTCTCCTGATGATACAGGCCAATAAAACCCGCTCTTAATGTATTTTGGATTTGAATAATGCACACTGACTTTTTCCATTTATTTGAATGCATTCGTTAGCTGCACTGTAATCTTCACTCTGGCTGTATGGAAATGCCCAAATTATGTGGTAATAAGATGCATATGACCTAGTTCTTAGAAATCATTAAACTAGAGATGGATCTTTCCCTATGATATTTTAATGTCAGAGGGTAAAATATATTGTTTTATCTTCTTGTCTTAAAGAGTGTAGTCTAGTAAATGTGGGTCTAGATGGAGGATGAATGGAATGTTGGAAACAAACTCAGTTTTCTCTTTCCTCAACTAGCTTCAAATAATCTGTTGCAATTCCGGGTCATCAAGTGGGACATATATCAGAATGTCTACTTTATGTTAAGCAGGCTGGAGAATTTAATGGAAGGTTTAAGGATTTGAGAGGACTTTAAGCCTAGTTTTCGTAATATTATATGCAATTATGATACAAGGCAGTAGGACATAAGAGCTATGTTATTTTATTTAATGCATATATGTCTGATCTAATTCTGAAAAGAGAATTTCAACAGTCAAATAAAGTCTGTAATTAGGTTAAAACTTCACAGTATTGAGAGATTCTAGAGAATGAAATTAATTTTATCCAGAAGGATTAGATAAGGTGTTTGAGAATGACTGGGATTTTGATGAATACAATGGGGACCCATGTAAACAACTTATTTGACCGAATCTACTTTGTAGGTCAAAGGGTGATATGTCTCAACCAAATACCCTAAAAGTATTTTTTGGTTGCTATTAGGCTTGCTATATGCCATACACTGGAAATTTAGCATTGTTCTCATTCTCATTCAACTTGCATAAGAGGGAGAACTAGAATTAGAACCCAGAAATCTCTGATTTCAAAACTATTACATTTTATTTTCTATTTCTATGCAAATTAGAACTTCTCGGTAAAATCACCAAAGGAAGGCTACCATTCTTTTTTTAAATTAAAATCAGTTAAAAAAAATATTTTATTTATTTATTTGTCAAAGAGAGAGTGAGAGTGAGAGAGTGAACAAACATAAGCAGGGGGGAGCTGTAGGCAGAGGGAGAAGCAGGCTCCCTGCTGAGCAGGGAGCCCAATGCAGGACTAGATCCCAGGACCCTGATATCATGACCTGATTTAAAGGCAGATACTTAACCACCTGAGCCACCCAGGCATCCCCAAAACAATTTTTTTTAATTGAAGTGTGGTTGACATATAATATTATTTTAGTTTTAGATGTATAATATAGTGTATCAACATTTATATA
>RCUC01125170.1:0-25779 GCA_003697995.1 Taxidea taxus jeffersonii | reverse complement strand
GTCTGCTTCTCCCTCTCCCTCTGCCTGCCTCTCTGCCTACTTGTGATCTGTCAAATAAATTTTAAAAATCTTAAAACAAACCAACCAACCAAACTTGAATTTTGTAGGTGGGCTTTCTTTTAGAAGTCATCTACAAATGCCTGTTTCTTGAACCATTCATTCTCATCCTGCAGTGTATTATGGTTTAAAAAGCCGGGACGCCTGGGTGGCTCAGTTGGTTAAGCGGCTGCCTTCGGCTCAGGTCATGATCCCAGCGTCCTGGGATCGAGTCCCACATCGGGCTCCTTGCTCGGCAGGGAGCCTGCTTCTCCCTCTGCCTCTGCCTGCCTCTCTGTCTGCCTGTGCTCGCTCTAACAAATAAATAAATAAAATCTTTTAAAAAAAAAAAATAAATAAAATAAAAAAAATAAAATAAAAAGCCAAGTGCCATATACTTCCCAACTCCCCTTTGGCAGTTAAGAACTGGGCTTGGTACTGAATGCTGAGAAAATGGGCTCTAATCTGTTTAACAAAGTTTTTTAAGGTCCATGAATAAATTTTTTTCAAGTATTAAATATAGGCAGATACTTCAGTCATTTCTTGACTGCCATAACTAGCTAAATCATTTTTTTTTTTTTAAGATTTTATTTATTTATTTGACGGACAGAGATCACAAGTAGTCAGAGAGGCAGGCAGAGAGACAGAGGAGGAAGCAGACTCTCTGCTGAGCAGAGAGCCCGATGTGGAACTCGATCCCAGGACTCTGAGATCACGACCTGAGTCAAAGGCAGAGGCTTAACTCACTGAGCCACCCAGGCACCCCGCTAAATCAGTTTTCTAAAAATATCTGCCAAGATCAAGTCAAAGAAAATGCAAAATTAAAGGAATAATTCTGCTTTTGTAAAGCAATTTCTAGAAACACAATACTGAAAAAACAGATGAAATTGTCATTTTACAATAGCTTGTGGCATTATACCACTGAGCCTTTTTATAAAAAGCAACTAACTTTTTATTTTAAAATCACTACTAATCTCTAAAAAGCACTTTAGTTTTTGACTATCAAATTTGGCACTATACACAATGACTTTTTTTTTAAATAGGATTTTTTTTTTTAAGATTTTTATTTATTTATTTGATAGAGATCACAAGCAGGCAGAGAGGCAGGCAGAGAGAGAGGAGGAAGCAGGCTGTCTGCAGAGCGGAGAGCCCGATGCGGGGCTCGATCCCACGACCCTGGGATCATGACCTGAGCCGAAGGCAGCAGCTTTAACCCACTGAGCCACCCAGGTGCCCCACAAAATTACTTTTTAAATGGAAATATGAATACAGTCAAAGGATCTTCCCCGTTAAATGGACTCTCACTTCTGTACGGGGTGATATAAGCTAAGAGAAAACACTCCGTGAAATGAGTTATCCAGAGAAGTGATCACAACAACCTAGTTCCGTATCTGACTCACCAAAAGCACTTTTCTGGCTATAGAAAAGCCAATAATAAGGAAGGATGAATTTTGTAGGAGGTAGAGGGGGAGGGATAGCAAGAAGGGATATAGAGAATAATCCAAGGCAGAGGTTTATTTGCTATTGTTATAGTATTTCCCTGAGTATCAGCTGACACTAGTCAGTAGGGCATCCAATGGAGAATGATTATTCTGGCCATTATCCTTATCTTCTGGGTAAAGAAGGGAACCCAAGTTTAAAGAAAGCTCAAAGGAGCAACCAACTGCAATAGTGGAATGAATTAACTTTGTAAATCATTAATCATAGCTATCCATCTAACCAGTGCATTTGGTTTGAATATAATTCCTGAAACAATGCTTTATTCCACATAAACTCAAATTTCTAAGCCTGCTTATTATTGCCCATCATAAAGCCGTGGCGCATATTTTGGTCTGAAATATGAAATATGAAATGAAATATGGTATGAAACCCTCCCAGAAGTTCTGTTTATCAGAAACCCCTTCTACCCAACTTATTGCTCAAACCACAACCCAAAATAACATTATGAAAGGCAACAATTTTTCTTAAGTATTTTATATTCAAATACAGAGAGCAGAAGGGATAAGCACAGCAAAGCAGTACAATATTTATTTACCATCTCCAGCAGCAAAGCTTTGGAACCAGGAAACAACCCTTTTGTACAAAGCAACCATCTTCCCACCCCCAACTGGTTACTGTTTACAAATACAAAGTACACATAACATCTGCTTTATATGTCAAACTTAAAAAACATACATAGAGATATACCCACTCTGTAAAGAACTCTACTCAGTTAAGAAGACTAGTACCACCAAACCTGTTAAATAAGATTCTTCTTCCTGTATTGTCTTTTGGGTAAATTGCCAGTATCTATACTTATAAAAATCCCCTCCTAGGAAGAATGACTTTGATTCTCCTTTAGTACAGGACCATAAAAACCCAAAAACACAACAAAACAAAAACATATCTGGAACTTGAGAATTTTTAAGTATCTCTGTTTAAGTTGCAAAGGGGAGCTGCAATTTTAACCCTGAGTGCCACTGCTATAACTCTGGCACAGAAAGAAAAAGAATGAATTATGAAAAGAAAAGAGAAAAGGTAAAAGTGGCAATAAAAACAAAAATAGAAACTCAAATCACAGAAAAACAAACAGGAAGTTGACAAAATGTGTTTTGGGTGCTGCTGGAGATACCACTGGTACAAGGTTCACAGGTCTTTCTTCAATACACCACCTCTAAACTCCAATGAAGCAACATTTTTAGAAATATCTTCATTTTCCCCAAGTCTACCCTCAAATTATCTGTAACCCAATGTACAGGGAAATGAACCACATTTAGCTACACTGAGGACACAATGTCAATAGGAGGTCCTGAAGTATGCAACTGTATACCCATAATGGTCTGTCACATTCCACTTCAGTGCCATCATCCTGTTCATCTTCAAAGTTGTTCTCTCCCAGTGTCTCAGTTCTTTTTCACTGCTTGAGCTGTCCCTGAGACTAGAGGTACACTGACTGAAAAGTCTTCCTTTGGCTCAGCTCAGGGAAGAAAAAGAATTGCTCTAGCTGACCACAGGGGACTATGGTACAAAGTGAACTCTGGACAGACTACTTCTATAACCTTACAAATAACAGCTACACAAACTTGGTACACTTCGAATAAATAGGAACCAATACATTTTCATGGGTAATTAATCCTCTTTCTTCAACTTAATATCTACCAACTGTCCTCTGTAAAGTCTGTTCCTTACAATTCTGAAACCAGACACAATGTTCCACAGGCCTTTGTATGCACTGATTCATCTAAATGCCTGGCTCCTGATTCTCTTCTGGTCCAACTAGCTCTTCAATCATGTTGCAAACCTCAGCTCAAGTATTTGCTAAGTAAGAAAAGCTTCCCTGATCCCTCTAAATGGCCCTCTGTTTTGTTCCAACCTCACTGTAGGCATTCTTCTAAACAGAACAGTTACATTGTATTGGTATTTCTTTCTCTTAAGAGAATATACCATCTCTTATTAACTCTAGGTTCCTCCACACCTTCCTCAGTGTCTGTCTGTACATAGGTACTGAAAACTATGGTAGAAGATTGTTGCCAACATAGACACAAAGTGACAAAACAGCATCCATCAAAAATCATATACACATTCCTACATAACCTAGCTCTTCATTCTACATTCTCTTTATTTCCTTACTGTTTATAATGAGCATTTCTTAGCCTGCACTTGAGAAGAGACTATTTTACTTTAAATACGCCTTTCAATGACTTAATCCATTGATGAGCTTGTAATATAGCTTAACAGTTGAGCCTTAAAAACTGTAAACAAGGGGAACATGATCTGATGACATGAACTTATTACATGCTATTAAATATACATCTTAAAATGTATCTGTATTTATATCCAATACCATTCCACAGTTATAATATATCTATGTGTGTAGAAAAAGCACACCTATGAAAGAAAAGAAACCTGTATTGGGCTTTTGAAATGTCAAAGTATTCCCAGGCATTACCTCATTTGAGAGTAGGAAAACTGAGGCTCAGAAAGTAAGTGACTTGCTAATACTCAGATCAAGGTCTTAAAATTTAAATACCATGTGCTCTGCACCATACCACCTTCCTTCCAACCCAATATCCTAAAGAGTCTGGAAAAAAAAAAAAAAAACTTATGTGTGTATCTGAAACAAAACGGTGTTAACAAAAAAAGGTAGAAGAAAAAGAAAAAAACAAGCAAAAAGACCCTTGACTAAAATGACTGGTGCCGAAAAAGAATGGAATACATGAAACAAGCCAATGACAATACATCAAGAACAGTCTTAGTTCCACACAGTGAAATCTCAATGCGAAAACGAGTTTCTGATCTGACAAGTGAAATGACCAAGAATTAGTTAATGTAAGACGACATCAAGTACTGAGGAATAAGAGTACAGCCATAAACACAAAATTTAGGGAAGAAAAAGATTAGTATATGTCAAATTATCTTATCAGAGAAGTTAAGACTTGAATAGAGCCTTGAAAAATACAAAGAGGCAGCCTAGTACAATGCTAAACTGAGACTGTGGAGGAATAGTTAATATTCAAAAGCTAGGCTCCACCATTTGGGCAACTAGCTTAATGTTTCATTTCTTCACCTGCAAAATAAGGGTGAATTTCTTCCTCAAGAATAACTTGTAAATCCTAGCACACAGTATAATAAATGTGAGCTCTATAAATGAAAACTCTCCTCCACTTGCTTGCCAGGCAGGAAGACAACCCTTAGGCCAAAGGCTATAAAGGTGCTTCCAAGATCTCAAGATATATTCTTGCTAAAAGTAAACAGGGGTTGTTATAAGGCATTAGACAAAGACCAACTTACATGCAACTCTTGCTAAGAATCTAAATGAGGCTAATTAAACACTGATTATACTTGAACCAAGGCAAAAAGGGCTTCACACCTAATGGCAGGATGTTTAAGGTAATTAAATATATTTAAAAAAATGGAACTGAGGGGCACCTGGGTGGCTCAGTGGGTTAAAGTCTGCCTTCAGCTCAGGTCATGCTCTCAGGGTCCTGGGATCGAGCCCCGCATCGGGCTCTCTGCTCAGCAGGGAGCCTGCTTCCTCCTCTTTCTCTGCCTGTCTCTCAGCCAGCTACTTGTGATCTCTGTCAAATAAATAAATAAAATCTTAAAAAAGAAAAAAAAATGGAACTAAAAATTTGAGACTGTTCAGGTGACTTGGAAAATGCTTCCCCCCAATCACCCACATCATGTTGCCCTAGTAACTAAAAGTGGTACAGATAAAGGGACCACAAACATAGGGTACTAGTGTTAAATGTGTGAAACAGCTACCACAGATAAAAGTGCAAGTTGACAAGAGGTCTAATTGTAGCGCTCAAAACTGAATAACATGATAGTTACTCTTACGGGCGATGATAGAAAAGAGAAGGCATAGGATAGATAGCTGACAGGAAAAAATAGCATATGAAAATAGGTCTTATAAAGAGACTATTAACAGAATTCATAACACCTGAAGCATTTATGATTAAAGGAGAGTTTAAAATACAACTAGATATAAAGCATTTACTTTCACTGCTACCAAGGAATATACTTAGAAATATTAGAAAACTCAATACAACTTGAGAGATCTCCAGAGTCCTAAAAGAAAATAAAGTACAGACAACCTGAGAATTCTTGTTGAATTCTTGACAAGGCATCAGAAAATCCAAGAGATCATTTGAAATAGACAGTTATTTCAATAAAATAGGTAAAGCCCTTAAGACTAGAGAAAACTGGTTAATTTTAAGATACAGTTTATGTCAGAGCTGTTCTATAACTTCATGGTGATGGGCTTAGAATTTTTATGAGAAGATGCAATTAACCGTAAACCATATGTACTAATACATTTGTGTGAAACTATGCCAAATGAGAAAAATAAGACTACCATTAAATAAGAAGGCATTAAAAACTGACTGAAGTTCAATACCAGGAAATAATAGTTCCAGAGACTGAACTGGCTGCTTTTTAAAAAAAGGACAAAAGAGAAAACTAGAAAATCTCTTACAGTAATGCTGAAGGTATTTGTATTTAAGTACACAAATACAAAGCCACATCAAAATCTTGGCTAGTATTTACTGGTAGGATAAAAAATATAATCTACATCAAAGATACTAAGGGAAGATCAGACATCCTTCTAGAAAGAGGTGTTACATTAAGGTGAAAAAAAGATCAATATAAAGAATGAAGTAACTAATATGATAACATCAAAAGGAAATGGTTGGATTGTGATCACTTCCAGATACATCCCACCAGAAGCAAAAATAATTTCCAGTAAAAGATATCTCAATGGTACCAAACACTACTATAAAAAAGTTTGCATAACTATAAAGTCAAGCAAATGAAGACACAAAGTAGTATAAAAATATTATCCCACTAATCAACAGGAGAAAAAAAGATTTAATAAAACAATTTTCTCATCATTCATCCAGGAAGGGAAATTCCTTAAAAGAATATTTTACTGGCTTACAAAACTCATTAGTTTTGGAAAAATAACTAAAAGAATTACATTCAATAATGATCATCATCAGTTAAATAATAACTTCCAAAACTGTATATTTTCTTAAGTGAAAGACAGAAGAATTGATTGGTTTCTGTATCCACAAAATAAAAACTATATAGAATGAACCTGGCCAACTGAATGACATGCATATATCATAATCAATTATTGGTCTAGCCACTAACATTAAGAATGGTAAATTTCAAAAGACAAGGAAACCTAAAACAGTGCAAGTCTGGGGCAAAATATGCCTCACATTAAAAAGAAAAAAAGTTTTCAGTTATTGCAATTTTTAAACTATTTCTACAAAGATCTAGTCCATAATTTCTAACCTTCATCAGAATCCCACTAGATTATATCCTCAATAGTGAATGTGGCATTTAACTCTGCTCATCCATGGCATTTAACTCTATCCAATTTTGTAGCTAAAAGGGATTCTGGATTGTGTCTATTCCAACCTCCTCATTTTTAGTACCTGAGAGGTTATCCTGATGTATTGGGCCCTTAAGGACATTATCAATCAGGTCACTTAGGTATCATTCAGTAAATTATTAGTATAGTACTAATGTAATATACTAAATAGTATCCAAGTATCCCGAAAAGAGTTTATGTTCCCCTCAAAATGTCATTTTGAGGGCTAAGTAATTAAAATGGAATTACAAAGAAGCTGCCACGCAGTTTAAAAAAAAAAAAGTTTAAATGCAATTACACTAATAAGGAAGCTGTCACTAAAAAAAAAAGGATAAAGTGTAAGCAAATGTACTGCTTTTCCTAATGTCCTTGTTTCTTCTTACCAAGTAAACACATCCACTTATTCAATATAAGTTGTGCTACCATGGCTTAGAACAAGGTTAGTTCTGAGACAAATGATTCAATCAGAAAACCTAGAACCTGCAGATAGAAAACAAAGCTGCCTTAATGCTCAGGAACTGAGCCAATCCCTAATAACTAAAAAGATCTACTGTGACGTTATTTAAATAAAGGGGGAGGGGTATACTCTACAACCTTCTGAAATGGATTAACAGTGCTATAAAGAAAACAAATGAACATTCAGAAGGAGAGTACATTTAGATAGTGCAATTGTACAGATGATGAATAAACTACAAGATCAAAAAAAATCACTACACAGAACTCACATAAATATCACCAGCAACATATGCAAAACATCAAAATGTTAAGTTTTAAACAATAGGGTGAAATTTAAAAAGGCACTTCATATAACAAATGGAAACAATTTCTCTGTACACAGAAACTGTAAGAAATCATATTGTCTTCACATATATTTTATGTCTAGTGGAGAAATAACACTTTGAAGAAAAAGGATCATTAGACGCGTTCCCACTGAGAATATCAAATCATTAAATTTGCAATTATCCCAAAGCTTCCCAGAAAATCTAGAGATATTTAAAATACCTAAGGTTCGCCCAATGGAGAATTCTGTGGCAGGCACAATATGAAAACTTATTATCTAATTTTGAGCCCCATATGCTTTTGGGGTTGTCTCCTTACATCAGGGCCCCATTTTTAGTTTTATAACACCACCACCATTCAAGTATGCCAGAGAAAGATTTTAAAGTAAACAAACAGGTTAAGGATATTTCTTCTGCAATCAAGAGACTGATTAATCTACAGCTAGAAGCTGTTCCCATTCTACCGCATTCTGACAGTCCCGACTGAACTGACAAATCAGTTATCTACTGATCAACAATTTGATGATTCCTCAAAACCTCTCCACTTTTAGGAAAATTCTCTGGAGATGCTTGAGCTTATCAATCAGAGAGTGGTAAAGCAATGTTACTTTAATACTGAGCAAATAACACAAGAGGAAGAGAACAGCAATGTTGTTTTATAACTATTTAAGGAGGAGCTACACATTGTAAATACAGCTTACACTAGTGAACCATACACTTAAAAATGGTTAAGGTGGTGAATTTTGTTCTTTTTTCTGACCACAATTAAAACCAAAAAATCTAAAAGGAGCATATTAAGTGGAAATGCCAAAGTAGTTTCAAAGAATTACGTCTTCAAGCATCATTTTGGTTTAGATTTTGGAAAATAAGAGTACCTCAAAAATCATCACATTTGTAATCCAGTATCTAATTCAGGGAAAGAAAGGGGAGAAATGGAAAAGTGGGAACAGTATAAAGTAGCCTTAGCAAACTGGGTATAACTGTGCAGCCACATAGAACAGTTCCTAGGTCTCTCTCCAATAAGTTCATCTGTGACTAAGTCCTTTCATAAAAGAAACTACAGTGCCATGTCAAGGGCACATGAGACTGCCTGACTGATGTAATATATATCGTAAACTATAAAAACCTATGCTTTTTTAGACCCTTGTTTCTTTTCAGTAGTTAATCAATAATCTTCTAGAGTTTAATATGAAAGAGTTTCTACATCACTGGCATGGACCTAAAAAAGGTAGAAGTAAAACACTGTGAAAAATATACAAAAATAAAGGTAAATGTTTGCAAAATGATTTCCTCTCTCAAGCCTATTGTTTAGGCTTAATTTACAAATAGGACCAATATAGTACTTTGAAATTACTGACAAAATAAAATAGCTTCTTCTAAGTAAGTATGTTTGCATCTTCAACCTCTAGCACAAACAGGGAGAGGAAGAAAAGTAGTAAAAAGGGTGCTGAAGATAGTTACAGTGGAGGGGGAATGAGCTTCAACCATCAAAAAGTGTGGCACTAGGGAAAATGTCAATTACCACTGTGTAAGAACTATGGCAAGAAATAGAAACCACATGAATCCTAAAACAGTGTTATATTCCACTAACAGCAGACTCAAAATATTTTGATCAAGCAGATGAAATAAATGCAGATGTATGACAAACCAAGTTACAAAATTTTAAATCTGTTGATAAAAAAATTTTTTTGGCTGCCAAGCAAATAATACTAGGTGATGTATTCAGACCCCTCAAACTTGACACTTTCTCCATTTCTGAAGTCATGCTGCAAAATCGAGGATCTAAGGGCTAGTATACTGCACAGCCACTGCCTTGAGATTTTAAAAAGATACTGTGAGATATACAATTGAGGTATCTGCTGCCAGTTCCAGAACTGTGAAGAACTATTAATGGAACCAACTGGGAGCAAAAAGATAGTCATCTCTATTGATGAGTCTCACTAGATTAAGGGACCAGTAAACCAAGAACATGTCATTGAATTCTTGATTTCAGACTTTTAAGAAATCTCTAATGGATATCATCATTTAAATAAATATCCAGAAACAGAGCTGTGTGAGATTTCTCTTTACGACATCCACAATAATACTGAACACTTAAGGATTCTCAGTATCATCTAGTTTGATGGCATCCCTCTTTGTTGCAATAAGAGGACCAGATTGTCAGGCATGTTTGGAATTCTCTTAAAAGAGTTCAGATTTGCATGCCTGGATGGTACAACATCCTTTGTATCCAGGGCACTAATGTATGTATCTTTTTTGTGTTTAGAGTGATGGATTACCAAGCTCAAAAAAGTCAACTGTTTAGAAGGTAGCTTTGTTTAAGAAGGTCATCTTGCTGAAAAGCCCAGAATATCTTGAGAGAACACCATGCCTCAGTCTCATAGCTTCTTTATATCTGAGAGCTCGATAGGTCAAAGACTTAGGTGTGATGATAACAAAGAATTCTCTCACATGTAGCTCTGAATGGTAATGCCACGGTAGCCACCAGTCTCGATAAAGATAATTACTGTGAAAATTTCTAGAGATGTTACAGGCAGGAAAGTCTTTTTCCAGCTGGTGTCCACAGTAGACCTGTAACATCTAGCCATCCCACTGAAATGAACTGGATTTGGCAAAATTTGATTTGTATTCCAGTTCTTGACATATAGCTTCATGGTTGATCCTGAAGTCTGAGAGAGCTTGAGAGTACTATGGACTCTTGATAAGTTGATCATCCTGACATAAACAGAGTACAACAGATTTGTCATTTTATGAAGATCTGACAAGCTGAAGCCTGAACAAGGAAGCACTGATCGGCTAAAAACGAAGGGTCTAACAGTAGGTTATTTCCAGACCCCAAATCAGCTAGTCCTCAGTTTATCAGTAGGATTTTCCTGAGGAACAGATCTTTATATTTTTAATTACAAGAGGATTCAGATTCCTAAGTACCCTCATCTGAACTTATTTTGGACCAGAAATAATAGGTAAACCTTTGTCCAACCCTACTTAGGTGAAAGTCTCTACTGCTCACTTGGCCAATAAGACATGAGTCTCTTTATTATATACTCCATTTGAAAAGTCTAGAATATAAATGTTAGCTGTGATAATTCCAGACATGCATCAGTTTCTGACGTGACCTCCTACCTGCAGATCCTGTTTGACTGGGGAGTAGCAAGTAAAATAGGATCTTGGATGACTATGCTGCTGAACGCAAACAGGCTATTAATTCTTGTACCCATGGCGTTCTGGAGATTCTCCCTTTTTCCTGTATCTATAAGGATGGTTGCGAGGTTTGTACCAATCTCCTTTGGAATATCCTCTATTGTGATAATGTGCTTTCTGATCATGACTATAAAAGTATCGATGTTGGTTATAGTATTTGTTGTGGTCTCTATAGTCATTTTCTTTAATACTGTTTTCTTCTGCAACAACAGCATTCACATCTTGTCCAAAGAGGGAAGTACCATCAAAGGGCAAGTGTGATATCTTCTCCTGGGTTTTCTTAGTGAGAGATGTAAGTCGGAGCCAGGCTTGTCTTCTGTAGTCTATTGCCATTGCCATAACTCTGACTACAGAATCCATTATATCTCTAGTAGTACAAAGCTGCCAAAGTCCAGCATCCATACCATCAGATATTATACATCTTGCTTTTCCACGATCAAACTCTGGGTCATGAACCAGATCCTCCATATCTTCCCAGAGTTTACGCTGATATTGAGTCATATAGGCCATGTAGCTAGCAGCTCGGGCTGCAATGGAAGCAGCATGGTAGAATCTACAACCCATGACCTCCATTTCTTTTGAGGTAGAATCTAGAGGAGATGTTGTGCTTCCTCTTTTGCTGTGCTCTAATGCTTCTACAATAGGGCCCTCAGCTGGTGGATTTGGTTGGAAAGGAGAGGTATCCTTGGCCACAGGATATACCCTGTGCCCCATGAAGGAAGAAGGATGGCAATCAGCAGGGTCTTTAAAAACCTCAGTGGTGGCAATTCTCAGAAGAGGATGCAATGGAGGAACCAAACGTTTCTTAGAGGTCACACAATCAGGTTTCCCTTCACATGATTCTGCTTCAGATTGTAATGTTACTCTCTTTATAACACCTCTCTGTTCCATTCTTTTCAAAAGACCTGTGAAACTAGACTGACTGGGGTCTGTTGGCTGCCCTTTGTCATCAGCTGAGGGGGATTTGCAGTCAGTTTCTTCATCAACTGTGGATAAATTTTCATCCTTAGAGGTGGAGATGTCCCATGGCACTGAGGAGTTCTCACTTGGCCTAGAATGATGAAATCTAAAACAGCTCCTAGACTGCAGATCACGTATCACTCGGGACATCTCAGCCACTTGTGTCTGAAGATAAAGGATGGCATCCTGTCCATGCTGCGAAGCTGAAGAAGACTCTATAGGTAAATCCTCCTTGACCTCTGAAGAGGCCAAAGATTCTTGGGGGACCAGAAGTGGAGATGAAGGCAGAGTCTGAAAATTTTGTGATGGTTTAAGTGTCTCTGTCTCAGAAATCTTAATATCTGAATTATTTTGATCATTTTTCTGGTTCTCCAATGGGTTCTCAACAGAAGAAGGTTGAGAAACTATCCTTTGTGGACTGCTGGTGCAACTCCCAGAGGAGGAGCTGCTGTCTCCAATGGGAAGAGGAACACTGCAGCTAGAGGACATTTCTGGGCGATGATTCTCAGAGGATGGCACCTTAGACTCAGGCATTCTCTGGGTTATCCACATGAACAAGAAAACCAAGGAAGAAAAAAAAATGCTTTTAATATGTTAACTTTCAAGTGCAGAGATGCATGTCCAGTAAGTAGAACTCAATTTTTAAAATTATTATAACAACAATGAAAGATGCAATCCACTACAGATCAGCAAGGGGATCACAGAAGTCAAATCCACAAGCTTTCTACACAAAAACCTAATACCAACTATGGCTATTAATGTGGCACTCTATGAAAAAGAGTGAAAACAAGCCCAGTTCAAGTGGTGCCATCCTGGCCTGCTGCTTGGTCTCATGCTAGGATAAGAAGAGGTGGTGAGACTATTGTTGATTAACAATCGTTTTTAAAAAATCCCATTCAATGTACGTAAGTCAACAAGTAAAAGCTAAAAAACAGAGAACTCAGGAAAAGTTCCACTGAGAATAAAAAATATTTCTAAAAGTACCCATTGCAGAGTTACTTTTAAGCCCCTTTAAAATCTTCTCCTGTTCACTCTCCAAGAATAACAAAACTTCCCAGTTGCATAGTCCTACTTTATTGTTTGTAGTTTCCAAGGAGCTTACTTACATATGTGTTACCTCATTTTGTCCTCACAACAACCCTGTGAGGTAGGTATTACCCTTATTTGATAAAGAAACTACGGTTAAAGGTTTCTTAATTTATCCAAAGTCAGAATTAATAAGGAGTAAAGCTCAGATTAAAACCTACGTATATTGATTCCACGTCCGTCTCAATCCCCTGTATCATAGAGAAAGTTTTCTGGCCATGTTGAGAAGAGCCAGGAGTTCTCTAACCCATCAAGAAAATAGCCCATTAATAGAAATTTGGGCTAAGACAAATGAAAGACAAGATTGTTACAAAGGGCTCAGCTAGTTTGATTCTCAGAGTAAGGGAAATATTGGTTTAAGGGTCAAACCCACAACCAAAAAATCACAGATAAGACAAAAACTCTAAATATATGAGGGATAGATGAGGTTAAAAGGAGTGACGACTGAAGTACCATGCCACCTAAACCCTTTCCCACATTCCATTTCCTAAAAGGTCTTCACATAGACTTCCTTCCAAAGTAAAACAAACTTTCTGTGGCCACGTGGTTCTGGAAGGAAAGAATCCAGTTATACATGGCACTTGAGGAGAGATGGGAAAGGAGAAGGGGAGAAGGGCACAAGGAGCCAAAAAGCTTGCGGCTTTTATTCCATTTTCCTTTTATCAGACACCATCTTCAAGGTTTAGAACTTTCCTGTGTTGTGTTATCCTTTCACATCCTCACTGAAAGTAAAGAAACAAAACTGGAAGGAGGAGATATTTTGGGCCAAGGACTCAACGGACACCTTTTGTGGTTCACTCTACAGAAACAGGCCATTCTCTTAAGTACTAAAGATCCTAAAAACAACCATCATTGACTTGATTACTCTCTTTAGGCAATGCCTCTTAAATGATAGAAGTGAAAGAAATGCAAATCAAATATAATGTACTTACATCACTATGAGAGGTGCTAGGCTCTTCATCATCACTGCTGACCAGATCAATGTATTCAAGAACAGGTCTTAATGGTCCTTCCTATGAAAGAATTGAGCAAATTGACAAGTCATATACAGTCATTCAAACTAAACTGGTCATTCAAAACAATCACTTTTTTCTTGGGATGGCAAAAATTCCTCCAAACAAGAAGTCTATGGTTGGCAGAAAGTAACCAGAACACAGAAAAATATTCAGATACACAAATAAGAACCAATAAGAACTAAGAGTTTAAAACCTTGGTAGAATATTAGGACAACAGTGATCCTTTGAGGAAAGGATTAAAAATAATAAAGGAACACAGCTACAAGGACACAAATAGCAGACAGTATGATTCAATGCTTTTTATATGGGATGAGTCTTAATTATGTTAGATAACCAAGCTCAAAAACATGCAGTTCTTTGACTAACAGCTCAGCTTTATCTCCCACTCCTACAGTCAAACATCAAACCTGATTCTTCATCCTGTTTCCAACCATATTGACTGCATCATAGACCAGGCCTTGAATGCTTGGTCTAAAAATGCTTAGATTTTATTCTACAGGCAAAAGAGAATAAATACACAGATAGGAAAAACATGAGAGCTTTGCTTTAAATAGATTAATCACACAGACAAGTATGGAGAGTGGGGAAAGCAGGATAATTAATCAATCCAATAACACAAAACTAAAATAATGGCAAAGAGAATAGTGTTGTGGTACGCACTCAAGAGAATACATGGGTATAATTAAAAAAAAAGACTGCCTATGAAAAACAGCCCCCTTGCCAAATAAAACAAAACCCCAACAATAACAAGGAATCAATTAAGTCCTTAAAGTTTCAAACCTGGGAACCAGAGGGATACTAATGCCATCAGAATAATCTGGGATACAGAAACGGGAAGCTGACATTTTTTTAGACATAATGGGTTGATGTAACAGTGGTACATAAAGGTAACTGGCAGATAGCTGGGAACACAGGGCTATAATCTGGATGTATGAACACAGCCAGATAAACAGATTTGGGAATTGCTCCCCTGAAAGACTAAATTGAAACTGTGATAGAGCCAACAAAGCAAGGAGAAAGCAAGGAGGAGAAAAAAGAGATTTAAGAAGGTTCTCGAGGGGCGCCTGGGTGGCTCAGTGGGTTAAAGCCTCTGCCTTCGGCTCAGGTCATGATCTCAGGGTCCTGGGATCAAGCCCCGCATCGGGCTCTCTGCTCAGCAGGGAGACTGCTTCCTCCCCTCTCTCTGCCTGCCTCTGCCTACTTGTGATCTCTGTCTGTCAAACAAATAAAATCTTAAAAAAAAAAAAGAAAGAAAGAAATGGAGGTTTCCCTTATAAATGTAAAAGTCTCTTACAAAAGGGTAACTTCTGCTTGGTTAAAAAAAAAAAAAAAAGAAGGTTCTCGAGAAAATGCAGAATTTAGGACTCAGGAAGAACCGATAAACAGGAAATCAGGGATTAGAGAAGAATCAGGAATGCATAAATTCAAAGCAGCTAGAGAAAACCTCAACAAAAAGCTGTCAATGCTAATGTGGCTCAAAATGCTGACAATCAAAAAAACTGCCACTGAATTTGGCAAGAAGATTTTTAAAAAACACCTGAGAGCAACTTTTAATAAAGTAGCAAGCATACAGAAGCAAGGCTCTAAAAAATTAAAGCCGGCAGAGCATGCAACCTCATTTTAAGGTTGTGAGTTCCGACCCCTCACTGTGTGCAGAGATTACTAAAAATAAAATCTTAAAAAAGAAAAAGAAAAAGAGGCAGTAAAAACCATGAGTCAAGAATATTCTTTTTAAAAATCTAGTATGGGGGCACCTGGGTGGCTCAGTGGGTTAAAGCCTCTGCCTTCGGCTCAGGTCACCATCCCAGGATCCTGGGATCGAGCCCCATATTCGGGCTCTCTGCTCAGCAGGGAGCCTGCTTCTTTTCTCTCTCTCTGCCTACTTGTGATCTCTGTCAAATAAATTTTAAAAATCTATTAAAAAAATAAAAATCTACTATGTCAAGAACAAGAGTAAGGAACACAGGAGGTGAATTCAGCTGAGGGAAAGATTTCTTACAGATGCAGAAAGCTGACTGTTGGCAAACAGTGTAAAAACTAGCAGAAAAAGACTACAGTCAGGAAACAGAAGCTTAGATCTAGTTAAAGATCCTCTTCCTGAGAAGAGGCATCCAGTCTCAAAGATAACTTGTTTCTCTCTTAGGCTACAATTTCTCCCCAAGCAGAAAACTGCTATCCTTTAGGATAGGTTTTATCTAGCCACTAGGATAAAACCAGAGTGCAGAACTTCTGGGCAGGAATCATGTAATAAATAATTAAGATTTTTGCCTGGGCTGTAAAAATGGAATTTTTAAAAAAGGGGAAAACAGGGACAGAGTATTTTCCAATTATGGTCAACAGAGATCAATTACTTTAAGACTAAAATCGACCACAGCTATGGTCAATATCATACATTCAATACAAAAAGAAAGTGGAAGAAATAAAAATATGGTAGCTTCTCCTGTTCATAAACCACCTTTAGTTTTCGTCTCTTCAAGAAATGTGCATTTGAGAGGCGCCTGGGCGACTCAGTGGGTTAAAGCCTCTGCCTTCCACTCAGGTCATGATCTCAGGGTCCTGGGTAGGGCTCTCTGCTCGGCGGGGAGCCTGCTTCCCCCTCTCTCTGCCTGCCTCTCTGCCTACTTGTGATACTCCGTCTGTGAAATAAATAAAATCTTAAAAAAAAATTTGTATTTGAAACTCTTACTATGTCCATAGAACAGCACATCAAGAAAGTCTCCAGGTTATCAGAAATACACAGAGGCAGGAGCAGAGAAAGCTTCCATGAAGACACAGGGAAAAGGGGGAGATAAAAGAAGTAACAGAATACAAAACAAAAAGAATGGGAAATAATAAACAAATGAGAAACCCCCCTCCTTGGAAAGAAAACAGAATAAGGAAAATGGTCACAAATGGGCTTTAAAAATAGCTGTAGAAATAGTAGAAAGGATAAGAACAGGGAATGATGACAGAAGACTATTAGAAATTTACTACTGGGGTGAACCATTAGACCAGTAGACCATATGCAACCAACCATTTCTGAACTGCAGAAGAACAGTAGCTTTATATGATTCACACTAATTAAAAGAATAAAAAGAATCAAGACAGAAAATTCAAAAATGAGAAAGACCAGAAGAGTCATTTAAAATACTTATTCACTCAACAGATACTTGTGAAGTTATAAGTGAAAGAGTGGTAAAAGATGACAACACATATTTGAGACCACCAAAAAGGCAGAGGCTGATTTAAAAAGGTAAGAGAAGGAATCCCAAAGGAAAATATTACTTATAAGCAAACACTCTTACATATCAGCTAATTTTCATATTGGATATGGGGAAAGTTCCACCATAATGACTTAAAGAACTAAAACAATTTAGTATTCCATTTATTTTACTATTAATCAGTAACAGCCTGGGTGGCTCAGCAGGTTAAGGCCGCTGCCTTGGCTCGGGCCATGATCCCGGGGTCATGGGATCGAGCCCCGCGTCGGGCTCTCTGCTCTGCGGACAGCCTGCTTCCTCCTCTCTCTCTCCGCCTCTCTGCCTACTTGTAATCTCTGTCTATCAAATAAATAAATAAAATCTTAAAAAAAATTTTAAAAAAACTATTAATCAGTAACATTTATCACTGAGCCCTATACAGGCACTGTGCTGAACATTTCAACACTATTTCATTTAATCTCCAATTACTTCACAAGGTGAAATAGTGTATTATTACTATTATTCCACTTAACAAATGAGAAAACTGAGGTACACCTGATTCTCTATATATGTAACTGGCTATGTGGTCATAATAATTCTGAGGCTAAGTTCAAAGTATACATACTACTATTTGGGGAGGGGGCTGGGTGGCTCAGTTGATTAAGAGTCCCTTCAGCTCAGGTCCTGATCTCAGGGTCCTGCCAAGCCTCCCCACTGGGCTCTGCAGGGAGCCTGCTTCTCCCTCTCCCTCTGCCTGCTGCTCCCCCTGCTTGCATGCTCTGTGTCAAATAAATAAATAAAGTCTTTAAAAAAAAAAACAAACCAAAACTATTTTTTTAAGATTTTATTTTTAAGTAATCCCTACATCCAACATGGGGCTCAAACTCACACCCCCAAGATCAAGCGTCACATGCTCTACCGACAGCCAGCCAGGCAACCCTACATACTGCTTTTATATATCAATGCCTTATTACCTAAGTTTCTGAGAAATACTCTGTATTCCTTCAATGAAAGAAAAAGGGCTTCTCACTATTGTACCCAACTCTGAATAACCCATAACACTAACCAAAAAATAAGTTATTAATATCCCCAAAAGAATGTTTATTATATAAATGTCAAACACGATTTCTTAAAATGTTTATAATGACTACTTATGTTCTTAACAAGTATAAATGCATATAGTTCTCCAATTAAAGGTATTTTATTTGAATATGCTCCATCCATCAAACAGTAAACCATCACTCTCATCCCTTTTGTACCAATATCAAAATCAAAGGATGCTACTCCCCAAGACCATACAATTAGGGCCGGGAGCATAAGTAAAAGCAAAATAATTTAGGAACAGAGCTGAATTAATATTCTCAGTTAAAAAAAACTTTTTTAGGGGCACCTGGGTGGCTCAGTGTATTAAGCCTCTGCCTTTGGCTCAGGTCATGATCTCAGGGTCCTGGGATGGAGCCCCACATCTGGCTCTCTGCTCAGCAGGGAGCCTGCTTCCCTCCCTCTCTCACTCTCTGCCTACTTGTGTTCTCTGTCAAATTAACGAAATCTTAAAAAAAAAAGTTTTTTAATGACACAAAAAGCTTTCATTCCTGTTATCAGGAAAATTATTTTCATATAAAGCCAGACACCAATTAACTGCTACAGTTGACCTTTGACGAACATCAGGGTTATGGGCTCCAACCTTCCCTCCCTCATAGAATTGAAAATCTACATATAACTTTTGACTCGCCCAAAATACAACTACTAAAAGCCTACACTTGACTGGAAGCCTTATCAATAACATAAATAGTCGAGTAATACATATTTTGCATGTATTATTTATTATATACTGTATTTTTTATATAATAAAGCTAAACAAAATATTAAGGAAATCATAAGGAAAATACATTTATAGTACTGTAAAAAAATCTGTATCTGCATATAAGACCCATGCAATTCAAATTTGTGTTGCTCGAGGGTCAAGTCTAAGTGGAAAATAATGTCAATACACTAAGATACAGTCTACAAGAAAGGTAGTTTACCCCAGTCTAAAACAAAAAATAGGAATTTGAGCATAGACACACAACTCTAACCTAAAACTTTAAATATAATGCATATTTTTTGATATATTTCCATATACAGAAGTTAGGGATATAATTAACTTCTGTAGTCCTACCGAGTTCAAACATTTTGAATGATTCCCAACTGACTACTTTAAGTTCAAATTTAGTCTACAATTCAAGACCTACACTATCCAGCCCACCCTTTCCTCTTCTACTTAAAAAATTTTTATCCTCCAGAATCATACATAATCCTCTGCTTTCCCAATTTGATGTCTTCCCTTATTTCTTTTCAAAATGCTCTTTTAAATAAAAATACTACATGTTATTGATGCCAAAAGTCTACTTTTTTTAATAGCACCATGTACTTTTTATAAAAGAACTACTTTCTACTAGAACTATTTACAGTTTTCATCACCTATCTTATCTCCCACACTGCAACATGGACACTTATAAGTAGGACGTATTTCCAATTAATCTCTATAGTTCTAGAGTACTTACTTCATGACTTTGCACATCAAAAGCTGCAACATTATTTATTTATTTATTGCCCTATAGGCCCAAGATACCCAGCCAGAAGATACCTTAATATTTTTGCCCATGAACCCTTTCTACTGTAAAGTATTATCATTTCACCTACATGCTTCTGAAGTAACTTATAAAATTATACCTTTTCCTCACTATCTCTACATGCTCAATGATTTCACATTATACCAATAACCTTGGCTGAAATCTAAATCTCATGTGTTGTTACCAAGATTACAATAGGTTGCCTCAGCAGTTTTCACACCTTTGTATCTCAAGTAGCACGGTGAAAATGTCATCAGCTCTTAGCTAAAATAGTTTTGTGGGAACAAATTAAAATATCTGCAGTTTCAAAGACAAAAAGATGATGCCTGAATAAGGGATCAGACAAGCATTCTCGCTCTTGGAAAGCTTGCGTTCACACTACTTCACTTTAACAAATAACCTACATTAGTACCCATTTTCACTTACTGAAGGAATCTCTCTTTTTTTTTAATATTTTATTTATTTATTTGACAGAGATCACAAGTAGGCTGGGGGGGGCAGGCTCCCCACTGAGCAGAGAGCCTAATGCGGGGCTCGATGCCAGGACCCTGGGATCATGACCCAAGCAGAAGGCAAAGGCTTTAACCCATTGAGCCACCCAGGCGCCCCAGAAGGCAGAGGCTTTAACCCACTTAGCCACCCAGGCGCCCCTGAAGGAAATATTAAGAGGATTTTTGCTTATACAAAAAAAGATGAAAAACCAAACTACTGCACAGTGTTTGTCTCAATGCAAGCCATTATAGAGGCAGCAGTAGTGTGAGTAGCACAGCCAAGCTCCTTCCCTGGGAGCTAAACTCAGCATCTCACTGCCACAGCTTTGAATTATCTGCAAGTACCTGTACTGTATCTTGATTTATTTTGTGCAACTGTTAGCAAGATGTCCTAAGGTAGCAAAACAGTCTAAAAGAGGTTATTTTATTGGTCTGGAAATGCTAAAAATTTTTCCCATATAAATTAATGGTAGTTGCTACTACACTTTATGCCATCTTAGTTTATGAAAGATTTCATAGGTTTCAAAGGTTTCTACTTCCCAGTAGTGGGGTGTGGGGCGAGGGGTGGGTGGAGACATACCTATATTACTGAACTAAACAGAAAATGAGAGCAAAATCTTTAAATAAATAAGTTTTTGTTATGGTAACATATTCATTTGCGGTCAGTTACTGACTTTGCAAAATCAAAGAGTACACCTACAAATAGGGCTGTTCTCTGTACATACATTTCAACAAAATTTAAATGAAAGAACTCATTTTTGCACCTCCACATCCTTATTATTGATTTCCTTTAGCATGCTATTTGGTTCCAGACTTTGTATTTTGCAAACCACATAAACACTGCTGTGCTACCATGTGGATTAAAGATGGGAAAATTAGATTAATGAGCATGAACTAAGAAATTCAAACTTGAGTAAATCAAAAAGTGACGCCACTACAGGGCCAGTGGCGCAATGGCTAACGCGTCTGACTACGGGATCAGAAAAAGTGGTGCCATTAATGCCCTTTTTATATCTGAAAAAATCTTATGCAGAGAACAATGTTGTTACTGGATAAGCATTACCTGAAGAGTCAAGTGTAATATCAGTTTACAGAAAGAAGTAGAAAGCTCTGTCTCTGAATTTATTTTGAAATAGAATTACGGTTTCATTAATTATCATTTAAGTGTTATCACTAAATTTGTAGAAGAAATGTTATTAATAGGTTTCTTTTAGTATTGTAATTGCACTTATTACATATCATTTACGTCTTCATTTTCACTATCAGAACTTTGAACATTTGCCAACCCCTAGGGAAAAATACATGATGTTGGATCGAGATGAATACACAATACACTGATTGTATATTTTTTTATTCTTCATGCAAAGATATATAGACCCTCTCTATATAAAATTTAAATTAAAAGAATATTTAAAAAATAATTAAGAATATTTTAAACTTCAGCTTAGTACCTTACTAAGCTTGTTAACCACAAATTATACTATATATTTTTCATTCCACCAGTGCCCAAAAAAGTGTTTTCAAATCTTATTAATTCCATCTGTAATTCTCAAGCAAGGCCCATAGTTTAGAAAGTATGTCCTTCCTTTATTTGCACAAAAATATAAAGATAAATATTCTCCAAATATACCAATATTCAGAAACCTGAAATATTTGTCCTAAGGAGCATGGAATGCCATTACCAACAAGCTTTAGCCCACAATGAAGAAGGAGCAGGATGCAATTTGATTCACCCCCATCCCGGAAATCCTTGTAAGTTTAAAATGAGAAGGGCAGAGAACACCTGAAGCTAATATAACAGTGAATGTTAATTATACTGGAATTGAAATAAAAGGACAAAGCACAGTGCACACTGGCAATGGTGAGGAAAGCCAACACCCCCCAGTCTTGTAAAAGACTGCCACATAAATCCATTAAACTGCAATATGACAATGGATCACCACATGGCCCTAATGTTGCGGTATGTAGAGGATACCATTTAATAACCAGCTTTACAAATTACCCCAAATTGGGACGCCTGGGTGGCTCAGTTGGTTAAGCGGCTGCCTTCGGCTCAGGTCATGATCCCAGCGTCCTGGGATCGAGTCCCACATCGGGCTCCTTGCTCAGCATGGAGCCTGCTTTTCCCTCTGCCTCTGCCTGCCTCTCTGTCTGCCTGTGCTCTCTCTAACAAATAAATAAAATCTTAAAAAAAAAAAATGCCCCAAATCAATAAACACAAATACACATCCAACACTCTATTAAAGAAAAATTATGCAACGTTGACAGCAAACCTCAACTAATCACTGGTTTGGAGACGTTTCTGGCTACCTACTACTTTAAACAGACATTTTAGAAAACATTCCACCTTTGGGTGAAAACCATCCCCCAATACATCATGACCCCCTTTCCCCTAAACCAACGCTTTACAAAGCATGGCTCACAGATTCACATATCCTTTTATTTGTTCCAAAGTGAAGACTCCTGGGTCCCACCTTCAAATTCTGATTCAGCAGGTGTGGTGTGAGGCCCAGAAATCTGCACACTTACACTTCCTAATGCTTAGAGACCACTATCCCAAAGGGAAGACAGTCTGAAAACCCCGTGTGTTCCTGGTGATGCAGGGTCTTCATTATGAACGTCAACTCCTGCATTATGCTGTAACATGGTGATCTCAGAGGTGGGAGAAGTCTTCAAGCTATCTGCCTTTGCGTTATGAAGCTCCAGAAGGCTCACACTTTGAGTTCTTGCAACCCTTCTTGCTTTCTATGGTCCCTTCCCTCTAACCTGCAGGTCGTGTTTCAAATGACACTCTTGCCTTGCTTCCAAACACACTTTTAAGAGAGCACAACTTTGCCCGGATGGAGTATAAAGTGGCGCTAATGAGGGCATAAGAAGCGTGATTCCATGTGCAACATGTCCTTTCCGGCACAGTCTTTGTGGTGGTCCCTGTAGGTGCTCAGAGACCCCCTTCGGTAAATTTCCTAACCCTGTGCCATACTCCCCAGTGCCCAGCACCCGCGAGACATTCACACACAGCAGCTGAATGACGGACAGGTGAGGTATCATCGCATATCGGCTTACCGCGCATAGGTTTGGGATTCTGGGGAAAACCCGAATTTCGTTGCTACTTACACTGACAAACTGAATGTCATCTTCATTTTCATCCGTTGTTGCCTCAGATGCCTCAGGCCCAGCTGGAGGGACAGACTCTATCATCTATAAAAATAAGCCAGAACATGCTTATCTACATACAGCCACGTACCTGGAGGAAGAGATTTTTCCCAAAAAGAACGAAAAAGGAGGAGCTCCGTAAGACAGACGGCACGCTCTCGACGAAACCGAACTGAGCACAACTACATGCAAATCCCACCAAGAACAGGACTCGGTGGAGCCGGGCTCTGCCTCTGCAGACGTGGAGCCTTCCATAGGGAGGGTATGGAAGGCACGTCGAAAACGACTTACCAGGCCCTGCGAATTCCCCGAATCTCCTCAAGGAGGAGGGATGCACGCGCACCGCCGAGGAGCGAGCCTGTCTCAAAATGTCGCTCTCCCGGCCCGAGCAGCGGCAACAGGGACCTCCGCGGCCGGGCGGCCATTGTTACTGCCGGTTCCCCGCTCAGATCCGCACCAGGCCCGAACCGGGAGCTCTGCCCGAGACGCGGACATTATCGGCCCGCCGCTGCTGCGGGCGCCGCGCACCAGGCCTCACACTCCACAAAACACAAAGCCCTTCCAGGCTCGCCTGAGAATGCCGCGGCCCAACGCTCGCCCACTCACCTCCGACCCCGGGTCTCCCATCTCTCCGACGGCCTAACTGACAGCACCTCCGCTCCAGCGGTCCCCGCCGCCGCCGTCGCTGCCGTCCCCGCTGCCGCTGCCACCGCCGCCGCCGCCACGACTTCCCTTCCCGCCCAGCACCGCTTCGCGCCGCCGTGACCCGCCCCTGCGTGAGCGCCGACGCCGCCGACGCCACCGACGCCGCGGGCGGAAAGACGTGCGAAACCACTTCACAAGGAAGAGCGACCGGCTCTGGGCCGCTATCCCCCAGCCTGCGAGCCTCTGTCTCGCAGTCCCGGCCTGCCTTCCCCGGGCCGCGCGGGAAGCCGGGAGTTGTAGTTCTGATTGTTCCTGCGACTGCCCGATTTCGGTGGAAATGAGAGGAAAAGGACGCCAAGGTATGGCGCATGCGTTTTACGGGGCTGACGTCAGCTGCAGCTTTGCAGAGCGGTGGGCTACGGGGGTTCTGTTTTATGGTGAAGGGCAGGAACGAGGTTGTGTGGAGAATTTGGAATTGGATATTGTGTGGGTGTGGAAGCGAAGCTCAGCGGTATCAGTTTTGTCCGTAAATGCGGATGATGGGGACCAAATTCTCATCGTTTTCTCCCCCCCCTTTTTTTGTAGCGGGCCTGGAATGCGGAGGCTTAGTTGAATTTTGAGATAAGGAAAGAAATCGAAGGTGACCTTATGTTACCCACCTAGCTTCATTATCTGAGATGGTATGTATTAATACACCTGAGAAGAAAAATTGAAGACCAGAGCGCCAGTCACTAGGTTGTCCTGGAGAAAACTGGCGAAGCAAGGGAGTCCAGGGCCCAAGACTACAACGGGGCCAAGTGCCTCACTATCACTAAGCCCTACACTAGTGAAAATAACGTGTTTAAGGATAGTCTCAGATACTACTTTACTAAAATAGCTTACCTTTTTTCAGTGTTCACAGCCAAAAAGCACTCTATAGAAATAGTTCACTCATGGTCACCTGTGTGGTTTCTCACTTTATTGTCCTACCGAAAAGATCCGGCTTGCTTTAAATTTTTTTTTTTTTTCACACCAACAATTTTGAAAAGGACCTTTTAAAGTGGAAAATTCTTTTAAATCTTGTTTTTGCCTGTCTATATGCAAATCTACCATTTGAGTGTTTATGCCTATAGTAATTTTCCTTAATATTTGGAAATATTTGCATTTGGAATATTTGCATTTCCAGCAAGTGCTTTATGATTTCATTTGCTTTTCTACCTAAGTTTGAGAATTCTAGAAGCAAAATGAGAATGAGAGACCAGTTACAGGTAGGAGTTAATTGCTAAAACTCTTGGAAAACAAACTTTTTGAGGCTGGAGCCCCCAAATGTCCATACTATTCAATTCAGTTGTCATTGCAACCTTTTTAAGGACACACATTAATCTGTAGGAAAATTTTTATGCAAATTACTATTTATCACAGATTTTTCTGTAATAGAAAAATTGGAAAACATTTGAATGTCTAGTGATTGGGAAATGAAATGGTTAAGCTTTGGTATGTACTCTATACTCTTGAGTGTTTTTATTTCCATTGAAAATGTTTAGTTAAATTTCTAAAATCCTGTTTTTCAAAAATGCAAGATAGTATGATCAGAACAATGTCAAACCACCAAGCCATGCTGAAATAGAAAAACTACCTATACAATAATAGTAATTTTCTTTGGGTAGGTGAACCTACCTAATTTTCTTTGGGTATTAGAGTATTAGAGACATGTCTAGAGTAATAGAGACATTAGAGTATTAGAGACCACAAAGCCAGGTTTATTTTTTTTTTAAAGATTTTA
>ML100482.1:30987-50284 GCA_003697995.1 Taxidea taxus jeffersonii | reverse complement strand
AGTGAGGTACACTTGTTAAAATTGGTGAGCCAATGGTGATATATTATTATTAGCCAAAGCCTACAGTTTACATTAAGGTTCACTCTTTGTCTTGAATATTTTATTAGTTCTGAGAAATGTGTAATGACATGTATACACCATTATATTATTATATAGAAAAATTTTACTGCCCTAAAAAATCCCCTGAGCTCCACAGATTCATCCCTCCTGCCCCTGAACCCTTGGAAACCACTGATCTTTTTATTGTCTCCATAGTTTTTTCTTTTCCATAATGTCATACAGTTGGAATCATACTGTATATATGTAACCTTTTTTTTTTTAAGATTTCATTTACCTATTTGAGAGAGAGAGCAGGAGCAGAGGGGAGGGGCAGAGAGAGAGGGAGAAGCAGTGTCCCTGCTGGGAGCCCAATGCGGGACTCAATTCCAGGACCCTGGGATACTGACCTGAGCCAAAGGCAAACACTTAACCAACTGAGCCACCCAAGCGCCCTGTATGTAGCCTTTTTAGACAGACTGGCTTCTTGCACTTAGCAATATGCATTTAGTTTCTCCGTATCTTCTCATGCTTTAGCTTGTTTTGGGGTTTTCTTTTGTTTTTTGGTTTTTTGTTTTTTTTTTTAACAAAGATGATCCATGTGCCAGGAGGATAAGATGACTGCACATCTGTTTGCCTGACACTGTCTTGGTTTGTCTTATTCATTCATTCATTCACTCATTCATTCATTCATTTTTGAGAGACAGGGATGGGGGAGAGGCAGATGGAGAGGAAGAGAGAGAATTTTAAGCAGATGCCATGCCCAGAGCAGAGCCCAGTGCAGATTTCCATCTCACAACCCTGAGATCATGACCTGAGCTGAAATCAAGAGTCAGGTACTTAACTGACCAAGCCACCCAGATGCCCCTAGCTCATTTCTTTTTAGTACTGATTAATGTTCCATGGTCTGGAAGTACCATAGTTTATTTAG
This sequence comes from Taxidea taxus jeffersonii, assembly GCA_003697995.1. Lineage (NCBI taxonomy): Eukaryota > Metazoa > Chordata > Mammalia > Carnivora > Mustelidae > Taxidea > Taxidea taxus. Next base: position 49,317 of record ML100482.1, on the reverse strand, counting down.
CCATTAACCTATTGAAAGAGCTCTTGGTTGCTTCCAAGTTTTAGCAATTATGAATAAAACTGCTATAAACATCTGTGACTGGCCAGTGTCACTTAACAAGAATTCAGCCCCACTTCCTGCCCATGAAGATCTCGGGACACTTCCTGCCCATGAAGATCTCAGGACACATTGTGTAGCTACATGTGGGGACCTGAGAAGAGCAAGGGGAGATCTCCAATATTGACTTACAGAGACCCACAGAGCCCATATCATGAGGGGATGGGGACTTGGGAAGGGAGGCCCATATGAAAAGAAATCCTGGATTAATTGCCATGTTTGGACACATGGAGATAACGCTTTCACTTTTTTCAAAAGTTGGGGGTGTATTGTCAGCTTCATGGAAAACATCAGTCAGTTGTTAATTTCAAGGAAAACAAAAAAGACACCATCATCATGGAACACTGTATACTTTACCTGTGGACAATGTCTACGATCTTAATAAAGTAGAATACTAATTGGGCAAAAAACAAAAAAAAAAAAAAAAGCCAAAACCCTACAGGCAGTGTGGGGAGGAAAGGTTGTGTGTCAAGTTGGGGGGTGTAAGTTCGATAGTAATAAATCAGTAATCATGCCCAAAATTGAATTAATTAGAATGTCAGTGTAAATCATTGTTTTCTATAAATACAGAGGCATATTGCCAAAGAGAGTTGGTGCTCATTGGGGTGGAAATATGGAGTAGGAGGGCGAAAAAATAGTACAACTGACTGAAACTAGAAGCATTATTAGCTTGATCTAAAATTGAAAAATATATGAAAGTAATTGACCACAATAACAGATGAATTCAGGGGGAAAATGATCATATTCATGAGACAAGGACACTGATGGAACTCAGTACCCCTTTATACAAAAACAAAAACAATAATAACAAAAAACATCTGAGCATACTACAAATAGAAGAAAATACACTTAATGTATTAAAGGGTATCTACCAAGATCCCAGGTGAGCCCCATACTTAGTGACTTCAGTCCTGTCATCCCCACCAGTACTCAAGTTTATGTGGGAGATCTTAGGAAGAACACTTGGGCCAGAAAACATGCAGGGGGCTTGGAGAGCAAGAAGCAAAACCATCAATAGTCATAGATGATATTGGAAATAGACGAGTTATTAAGAACTGAGAAGAAATGTTCGCAACATTGCTGGGGACAAGATCCAAATGCCAGGTCAGCAATTGTCTTTAAACCAAACAAGAAGAAAATGTAGTTTTCAAACAGACAGCATTGACAATAACCACAAAACTTGAAATGCATCTCAGGGATGATCTGACAAAAGTCATGCAAAGTATTTTACAGAGAAAAATATTAAACTTTGTTGACAGACATAAGGAAGACCCAAATAAGTGAAGAGACAGACCTAGTCAAAAAAGGATGGTCGGGGGGCACCTGAGTGGCTCAGTGGGTTAAAGTTTCTGCCTTCGGCTCAGGTCATGATCCCAGAGTCCTGGGATCGAGTCCAGCGTCGGGCTTTCTGCTCCGCAGGGAGTATATGACTCTAGGAGCCTGTCTTAACACTGCACAGTGCAGAGTACCTGGCAGCTCCTAGCAGAGCTGAAATACACGTGTCTCACGATCACACCTGGGTGTGGGACCCACAGAAGCAAGAGGACAGGTGAAGGGTTTTTGCTGCTGTGTGGATTATGAAAGTGGAAAAGTGAGTGTCTCTAGGAATGTCTCCGTAGGGGAATATTGAAGAAGCTGTGGTTTATCTACACAACGGAATACAAAACATCAGTTAGAGTAAATACGCCAGAGGTACAGGGAGCACCACAAATCAATCTCAAAAATTTAATGCTGAGGGCAAAACAGCATATTGCATGAAGATTAAACATAGTATGATACCATTATGTGAAGTTTAAAAACATGCAGAAACAGTACTGTATAAATGGTGGTGCATGGACACACACGTTGTGGCAGAAGCACAAAAATATCCCTGGGAATGACCTGAAACCAACTGGAGACGAGGGATGGTCCAAAGGACGAGGAGGAAGCTCTGGCTGCTCCTGCCATACTTTATATATTTAAAAATAGAAGAGAGGGGTGCCTGGGTGGCTTAGTCGTTAAGCACGTGCCTTCACCTCAGGTCATGATCCTGGGGTCCTGGGATCCAGCCCACATCAGGCTCTCTGCTCAGTGGGGAGCCTGCTTCTTCTTCTGCTCCTCCCCCTGCTTCTGTGCTCTCTCTCTCTCTCTCTCTTTCTCTCTCTGATAAATAAATAAAATCTTTTAAAAATAAATAAAAATAAAAGAGAAATATGGATGAAATATGGGGAATAACATTTTAGATTATTAAAATTTTAAAATTTGAGGTTTTTGTTTTGATGGCAATGCAAACTGAATCCAAGTGGTGGATACATGTGTGTTATTTCTATGCAATACTTCATGTTGAGCATTTTCCCTAATTGAAATAAAAGAAGCCTGTACAAGAAGAGGCTGTTCCAAGACCAACAGGCAGCCACTCTCCACATACAGCTACTGAGCATTTGAAATGCAGCTGGTCCAAACTAAGATGTACTCTGTGTGTAAAATACAAGCAGACTTTTGGACTTAGTGTGGAAAAAAAAAAAAAAAAGAAAAACCTGAATGTAAAATCTCTTTACCCTCTAGTTCTCCCAAGAGCAAGCACCCGCACTTGAATCGGGGCAAGTGGCAGGTTAGGGAGTGTGCGGCACCGTCTGGAATTAGACATCTGGTCCAGCCAACAGTTGTTGAAGGAAATACTGATAAGCTGAGTTAGCAGAGTGCTGAGTTGAAGAGCTGGGAGATGGGTGTGTGCAAGACATGTGGACAAGATTCTGGGGTGTGTGAGGGGGTGGGGGTGGAGCCATTCAGCTAAGAAGGGAAGATGTTGAATTTGGGGGAAAAGTTGAGTTTAGGGTCCTAAGGGACCCTGAAGGGAGTCGCGAACAGGCCGTTGGCTATAAGCACCCAGAGTCTGGAGGGACACAGAGATTGTCATGCTACCCATCCCATACCTGGGGTATGCTGCTTAGAAACAGATCCTTGGTCTTGCCTTGCATCTAGAACAAGGCCGGTGTCCCAGGCACCAGGAGAGACCGAGTTCAGGTCACAGGTCCCACACCAGCTCCATCCTGGGCAGAACTGAGTTCCTAAAGTCTCAGTTTTCCCACCTGTAAAGACATTGTTTCCAGGATTGAAGGGACAGAGAGCCTAAAGGGCCTGGCCCAGGCCAAGTGCTCCAGACAAGCTAGCCATTTATGAGGAGAGACCCACACCACTGACAAAGATGATGGTTTATACTCCAGGTTCCCCTTGAAGTCCCAAGGCCTACAGTCTTCAGAAACCTTTGTTGGATGGGCAAGTGAGGATGAGGCCTCTGCCAGCTGGTAGGGTGTTCTTTCCTCAGCCTCAGGAAGGGAGAGGGAGAGCAGTGAAGGAAGGCAATGAGCTCATGGCTGGGGATGACTCCACAGTGGAGAACTGAAGTAATGATATAGGGAAAGATAACCCGAGTTACACCAAAAAGACAAGAGGGACTCTCATCAGCATGCCCACTGGGACAAAGGTAGGAATGCAGGGCAGACGCTGTCCTGCAGGTGAATTCAAGGGAGGTCCCAGCAAAGGTGATGGCCCAGCTGAGCCAGGACAAGGGGACACAGGGTCAGGGGACAGGCATTCTCACAGAATGAGAAACCATGAACCAAGGTTGGAGCTGAGAGAGTAGACAAAAAGAAAGCTCCTAAAGTGAATAAGACAGAGGCTGACCCAAGGTCCTGCAAATGCTCTGAGGTAGAGAGGCCTAGAGGAATCCCTGTCAGAGGGAGAAGGTCACTTTCCAAAATAGCCTGGGGTCCTGAAGCCTTTGTCTCCCAGCTGGACTGGCAGTTCCCCAACCTCCTGGGCACTGAGGCCACTCCTGCCCCAACCCTGCATGGAGAGGAGAATGACATATGCCTGTCTGGATTTGCAAATTAATGTAGTTATTGTGGCTGTTATCTCAAAATATTTGCAAATAAACCACATATAACTTATTTTCAGAAAGTTTTTCCCCCTTGGGCTATTAATTTTAATGTTTCAGCTTTTTTTAGAATACTCATCTGGATGATCTATTCAGGTCTGTAAATACCCATGGTCTGATGAGGGCTCCAACAGCGTCATTCTCGCACAGCATGTCCCAGGCAAGGAGTGCCGGTCCTCTGAGGTCCTCTGCAGCTAGGCCCACACAGAAAGGCATAAATGTTTCCTGCAGGAAAGAATGAGCAAACCACAAACCTCAGCTGAGCTTTGCCCTGAGCTCAGTATTGTCCCCCCAAAAGTTTGGTCCACCCAGAGTATGGCCCTTTTTGCAGATCACATTGGATTAGAGTGGGACCTAAATCCAATGAGAATGTCCTTGTAAGACACAGAAGAGGGCACACGGGGACAGAAGAGAAGGCCGCGTGAAGACGGAGGCAGAGACTGGGACATCAAAGATCGCTAGCAGCCTCCAGAAGCTGGGAGAAAGTTCTGGAATCTTCTCCCTCAGAGCTTCCAGGAGGAGCCAACTCTGCCAGCACCTTGATCTCAGGCCGCAGACTGTGAGCAAAGCCACCCAGTTTCCGTGCTTTGTGACAGAAGCCACAGGCAATGGACTCAAGCTCCAGGGTACCGGCCCCGCACTTTGCTGGAGAGACACACCCTCCTTCCTCTCCTGCTCAGCACCACAGCTCCTTCCGCTTTCCCACTGCACACTGAGGATCCGATGTGTGCCCACTCTTTATTCATAGAGCCCTACCAGATAGGAGCCTCTGCTCAGGTTGTCCCCAGCTCCTGGTAGCTCACAGAGAGGGCCGAAGGATCAGGCTGGGCCAGGTCCACCAGATTTTGCTTTCCTTCAGGAAAAGGGGAGTTCTTAAAGAGCAGTTTCTGAGTAGGATAGCATGATCTGACCTGTGTTTTAGGGAAATGTTGCACTGGGAGTGAAGAAAAGGGAAAGGATTAGGCTGGCGAGTTAGAAAGAGGGTAAGCACTGCCACGTCCGGGGCCTGGGTGTTGAGGAGAAAGGCAGGTGAGGGGGCACCCCTCCTGGTGCCCTCAGCAAATCCAGGGCAGAGGGAGTGCAGGGTCAGAGCAGTCTCTACCCACCCACCTATCCATCCTGCACATCGAGGGTAGATCTGGCCACATCTGGCCACAGCCTTAGGGCCAGGACAAGACCCGTGCAGAGACAAGCAGGAAAGGACTGCTATGTGTTTAGAGGTGGGTGTTGTGCTTTAACACAGATTTTATTGATCCCAAAGTGACAAGCCATTTTATTGACATTCTCTTGAAAAATGGCAGATAAAAAGGCAAAACAGAGATCAGGGCTTCTCTAGATGAAACTCCCATGTATAAACAGATTTCCCTCTAAACATGGAGATTTTAAGTCAACTGTTATAAACACAGCTCTGGGAACCACCAGGCTTTTTCCTGTCACCCCAGAAGCCCTTAGAAAATTCAGATTGGGGACACAATGATTCATGAATACTCTTTTCCTAGGTTCATTTTTTTTTCCATTTTGTTGGTGTTTTGTTCCTGTCAGTCACTGTGTTAAAGAGTGGCAGACCAAGCAGATATTGGATCATCTGGAAAGTCAACCAGTTTGCATTAGGCTGCTGCCTCTGTCTCATGTAAGAAATAGGTACACAGGTATATAAAGTTTATACATATTTATATGCCAGAATTCACTTTTCTTAAGGTTTCCATCATTTACTAACTTTTTTCTTGATGAGAAAGCCATGCTTTGGGGCCGCAGTAACCTGGAGGGTACCACAGGATAGCGTGGCAGGCAGGCAGCCCTTACTCAGAGGGGGAGTTGAGCTGAAGGTGAGCCCAGAGAGGTCAGCACCAACAAGCCATGGCAGGTATCCATGCAACACAGACCCTCCTAAACATCGAGGAGCTCAGCTTGCCCCACTGGCACCGTAGCCAGTGTGGCTCACATGTGGCTTGCTGTGCTGTGCCGGCAGCCGGATGAGGGCCCACCCCCGCTATCCTCCTCCTGCATGTGACAGAGTGTACAGAGCTCTGTGCAGCTCAGCACCCACCAGGCACCCTCCCAGGCATGCTCCCCATGAGCAAATCCCACCACACTGCAAGGGGGCAAGTCTGCTGCCAGGCTTCTCCAACTCAGACGGGCTGTCTGAGCCCTGGACACTCCCAGCAGGGCTGCTGCCTGGCCGTCAGACACATCTCATGAGGCAGTATGTGCCTCCTTGCATGCATGTCTGTGCAGGTGTGTGCACACATGCGTATACATGTCCGTGTGCACATGTCCTGCGTGTGCACATATCCACACACGGGCGCACACATGCATTTGTGTTTCTGTGCCCTCGTGTGTGCCTGTACTTGTGTGTGCGTTCATGCTGTGTGAGTGTGTGTGCCTGTTCAAGGCCTCTGGCTGTACTGTGCCATGACATCCACCAGGACTGAAATCTTTCATCCCCAGCTGCATGGTCTTCATCACAAACACTGTCTCACTGCTCTTTAAAATCAAATGATTGTTTAATTGAATTTCAGTCAAAAATCCAATTGTGTGGTTCAGATTTGTGTTGCCAAGGGCAGATCACCCCCTCTGACAAAGGAAAGACACTTGCGACCCTGGGAGGGCCTACTGATCAATCTAACTGATCAATCTAGGCAAACTCGCTTTGTTTGGCGGCTTCCTCATGTGTTGTCTTGGAGTATTCCCTTAAAGACAAACAACCTTTGTGTGGGAGACAATAACTTACAAACTCAGCAGTAAGCCACAGAGCAACCCTAAAATGTGTTTGTTTCATCACGGTACTTTGTCGTAGTCATGAATTCGGTCTGGCAGCCACTAGACCAGGCAGTGGTTCGTTATTATTCTCAGAAGCAGAGAAAGACCCATTCTAAGAAAGTTCCAGGGACTGGCTTTATTTTCTAAGGAGCATTAAGGAATCAATTTTTAAAAACTAAAACTTATAGGAAGTAGGATGGACAGGCCAGAGAGGTGAGTGCCATGAGGCAGGTGCCTGTCCAGGCATGGGAGCGGCCCAAGGAAGTCAGTTCTAATTCAAAGGAAGCTCAGTAGCTTCAAAATCCCCTGCCTATTTCCCTGAGTACTGATCTTTGGAACAATGTAAGTTTAAGGAGACTTGATTTTATTTCCCCTAATAAACTCTGAAAAAAAAATCCTGGCATCCCACATCATTATATCAGCCTCTATAAAGTGGAGTTAACAGTGTATGTGGAGTTAGAAACACTCACACCTTGAAACCTCTCATCTAGTCTGTTGGTCACAAAGAAGTTTGCCAGGGGAAATGCAGCTGTTGGCGCACCCCCAGGTGCTCCCTGCTGCCCCAGCCAGATGACCACACAGATGGCACGAAACTCCAGCCACCTCCTGCACTGGACCCACCCACCTCACCCCCCTTCTGCTTTCTGTTCTAGCTCAAGAAATGTCTGAACCTTTAGAGAGGCCACTGATTCTGATGGCAAATCTGAAAGATTCATAAGGCATATAACGTTTAAAGCTATACAAATTCTGTTAAGATGGAACATTTCAGAAAACCAGAAGGATACTGGGAGGTCTGACATCTTATGTCCTTGCTGTTTGCTTTCTTGGGGTGATCTGGGGTACACTGGCCTAGCCACCTCTGCTGTGTAAGTTCTGGGGGGTCAGCCTGGCAGCCGTCTATGAGAGTTCTGCTCCAGGAGTGGGGCGCATCCCTGCTCAGGATGCAGGAAACACCTGGCAATTCCTTCTTGATTTGACTTAGGTAGATTGGAGAAAGTATCTTAAAAGCCACTTTTGCTGCCATGTATCATATTTTCTGTGTAAGGTTAATTGTCAGTAAGCTGGTGATGCAGAGGCATGTGAGGGACCAGGCTGTGAGGACCAGCAGTTGGACTAGCTGGGCTGTGCCCTCAACCTGGCTGAATCCAGAGGCTGAATATGGGCCAATATCTGAAGAGAACTGTAGATGAGAACCCACTAAATTGGCTGTGAATTATCCTCTTTCCTCAAGCGGCATCAACATAACAAGGAGGAAACAATGGCCTGTTGCCTCTGATCAGGTCCCCCATGTTACACAGGAATTGCCCAAGCATCAGTGTGATAGGTTTGCCACCCCCACAGATCACGTGCTAACTGGTGACAGGTCTCCACTCCTCTGCCTGGACATGGGACCTCTGCTCTCTAATAGCCTCCACTGCAGCTGGGATGGAGCCTTCCTTGGTTGTCTAGGTTAGGGAACTTGGGGTTTGTGCAAGATACCTGGGAGCTAAGAAGTCTCATCCCAGAGCCTGGACCTGGAAACTCCACCTCCAGCCCTAAAACTGGCTACATTGCCACAATTAGAAGTGAACCCCTATACACTAGAAAGATGTTACACGTGACTCATTTAGCTTTTCTCACTTAGAGTGCTTTGTGTGGTGCTCACCCCTGGCAGAGCACTGGGTATGCCCACACCTCCCTTTGCAGGAGGCACACACTATTCAGGCCAGGGTGGGGCTCTGCTCCAAGCACCTTGAGAATTACCGTCATTCCCGTCTGGCTCCACAAATCCAGCACATGCAGTAGAACTACCTTTTGCCCCCAAGACTCTGAGCCAGCCTGGCTCCTAGCCAGCCCACCAGACCGGATGGAAACACATTTTGCTGTCACCTAGAATGCATTTCAATATGATGTGTGTAAGTATGCACACACATGTGTGTGTATATATATATATATATATATATATATATATATATATATCTTAAGGATATAGAAGTATGACCTTCACATCAATTAAGGCTATTTAAGGGGTGTATTTTAAATGAAATGCTATAATATACAAAATTACCAGATTAATGAATTAATTAACAGGAAAATAATCTTTGCCAGAAAAACTATGACTGTGATTTTCCAAAATAGGATCGGATTGTTCATATATATTAACCAAAAGTAAGCCCAGCTTTGCAGTAGAAACCCCACTGCCAGTCTGAAAGTTAGCTTTAGGAAGGGGTTGGTTGGATGGAGTCAACCACCAGCAGAATACAGCTGTTCAAATTCAACACTTGACCAAATTCAACCATTTGCCCCAAACTGATTTGTGTGTCGACGCCCCCTAACTCCAATTTGATGAATATCTCCAATAACATTGCAATTAATTTAATAAAGGAACTAACCAATTTTAAATTGCAATAAATTTACCAAACATTTTCACTGTTTATGGAGAGCTTTACAGTAAGAAAGTATCAACAAAAGCAGGCACATCCGTGTACAAAGTGTTGCCGCTGGGTGCTGTTTCGCTTCGGCCACCCCTAAAGTACCCGCTGCTCTTTCTGTCCTCTCAGCGTGGGTCCTTCCTCCCGTGAAATCACCCTCGCTCTCTGAGCTCTCTCACCCTGAACCTGGACTTGGCAAAGAGAAGTGCGATGGGGGCGAGGCAACCCCAAGACATTTATTGTAAACTTTAAAATGGAATCCGGATACGAACAGACACAGAAAAGAAGAGAAACCTCCCAGACACAGAAATGGTGATAGTGAAGGACCAGTCTCGCGGCGAGGAGCCCTCAGCGACGCGAGGCCAGTCCGCCCCTGAAGGTGCCACGCCACGCCAGCCCTGGTCCTCCCTCGCTGCGGCGGCCGGGCGGGGAGGCGTGCGCGGGCTCGAGCGCGGTCTGTCTGGGGTGGGCCCGGGCACTCAGCAGGCCGGGCTTGGCTCCCATGGGCGCCCCGCCTCGCAGGGCGGCCGGCAGCAGTAGGGGTAGGAGGCGTTGAGGTCGGGGTCCGAGGGCGCGTACCCTGGCAGCTCCACCGACGGGTGCCCCCCGCAGCACACCTCCACACCCGCCTCGTCGAACGCGTGGAAGACGCCCACGTTGATGTAGGAGACGGCGTGGTGCGCCGCGAAGCCCGCGCAGTCCCCCGGGGCGGTGAAGTCCGACTCCTCTGGGGACAGAATGGAAGCCTCGCTCGGCCGCGGCTGCAGCCGCCTGCCCCGCCGGCCCCGCCGGCCCCGCCGCGCCCGGGAGGCTGGCGGCTGCGCGCGGAGCCCGGGGCCACCGCGGGGCCGCGCCAGGGCCCGACCTCCCCTCCGCCGGCCGCGCCGGCCACGCCGAGCCTGCGACGACCTGTAGTTCTTGACCAGCAGGAGGCTGAGCAGGCCCAGGAGGCACTCGAGCGAGTTGAAGACGGTGGAAAGCACCAGGCCACGCTGGTAGTCCTTCAGCTGGCGGCACTTGGCGGACGTGGCGCTGTCCAGGGTGCTGCGGGCGCGCTGCGCGCCGGGGGCCAGGCCGGGGGCGGCGGCCGCGGGGCCCGGTGCCGGGCCAGGGGCCGCGGCCGGCGCACGGGGCGGCAGACAGTAGTGGGAGTACTTGCGTTCCACTAGGGACACGGTGTCGCCGTCGATCACGGCGCCCGCGAAGGCGCTGAGGACCCCGAGCATGAAGACGAGAACGCCGAGCAGGAGCAGGTTCTGGCTGTTCACTGGCCCTGAGGGCCCGGCTGCGGCCCCCGGCTCTCCCGGCGCGGCCTCTGGAGCCCCTGCCGGGGCCGCGGGGACCCCAAGCCCCGGGCCCGGCCCCGGCCCCGCGAGGGGCGCGTCCCGGGGCCCGCAGCAGAGCAGGGCGGCGCCGAGCAGTGAGAGGCCGGCGGCCAGCAGCAGCCCCGAGTAGAAGGCGCCGGCGGCCGCCCCCAGCCGGAACGGCTCCCCGCGCAGCTCTGAGCCCAGCGAGAAGCACTTGAGGCCGACGGCGGCGGCGCTGAGCGCGCAGGCGAGCAGGAGGCAGGAGGAGAGCGCGGCGCAGGCCCCGCGGACGCTCCACTTCATCCTCCGCGCCCGAGCCGGCCCGCACCCCGCGCGCCCGCCGCCGCCCGCCGCCGCCCCCGCCGCCTGCGCCTCCTCCCGGCGCCGCGGGGCCGGACCGCCGGCCTCCTCCTCATCCTCCCGCGTCCTCTCTGGCCCGCGCCGCCGCCGCCGGAGTCCGCATCCTCCGCCTCGCGCCGCCGCCGCGGCCCCGCGCCGGGAACCGATGCGGCGCGGAGGACCGCAGGGCGCGCGCGCCCCCTCCCCAGCCCGCGGCGCCCCTCCCTGGACGCTCCACTCCCCCCACCCCACCCGCGGCCGGGTGAGCCTGGCCCAGGCGCCGCCCTCCTCCGCCCCCCTAGCCCCCGCAGCCCCTAGGACGCCCCTCTGCCGCCTCTCCAAGGAGAAGTGCCCCCCTCGTCTCTCCGCCTTCCTCCCACTATCTTGGTCGCTTTGGGAACACCACCCCCCACCCCAAGGCTCTCTCCCCTCCCCCCGGGTCCTCCTAGGGGTCCACCCCCCAGTACCTCCCACCTCTTGTGCCCCTAGGTCTGCACTTCCCTGGCGACCAGGTTCCACGCCCACCGGCCAGCCAGCGGCCTGGACGCGAGGAAGTTAGCTTGGGGTGTAGGGAGGAGGGGAAGAGGGGAGCCCGGTGCCGTCAGGGTATGAGGGAAAACCTGGGTACAGGAGAGGGGGAGGGAGCCAGTCTGCAGGACAGGGGAAGGAGAAGGACCCAAGAAGGGAGAGCCCAGGTGGGGAGGAGGTTTGGGTTGGGGGACAGGAGATGGGAGCCTAGAGAAGGGGTGAGCCTGGATGCTGAGGGGGATGGGTGCGGGAGTCTGGATGCCAGGAAGGGGAGGGTGAAGGAGATCAGGTGCTGGGACCCTCCAGCGCAGCCTGGGAATCGCCAGCTCCTGTGCGTGGGGGTGGTGGGGAAGTGGTGGAGGTGCTGCCCAGCTGGAGGTGAAGCCTCCGACAGAACCTTGAATGAATCTCATTTGGACATGCGGAATTTTCCTCAGGCTCGGGTGCGTGTGAGTTAATTCACCAGAAGGCGATTCACGGCCTGAGTGCAACGGTAGGGGTGACGGGGGAGTGGGCAGTAAAGGGCCTCTTTCTGACCATCCGATCTCAAGGTGCGTGAGGGAAGGCGTGGGCTTGTGTGGGGCGAGCGAGATGGCCTTCCCCCAGGTCTCTCTGGGCCCTCCATCTTCTTCCTGAAAGGTGCCCGGAGATGGGACGTCTCCGGAAGGCCCTCTGAGGTCCCATCAGGCCGAGTGGCGGGGCCTGCGCCTGCGGTTCCTTTCACACCGTCTCTGCTGCTGCAGCAGCAAGGCCCGGGGAGCCCATGACTCACTCTGCTGGCTAACTGCAGCGTTAAATAACTTTGCGTTGCATCCAGGAGAGGCAGGCGCGGCTGCAGCTAGGGAAAGAACTGGGGGCGCTGGGGGAGCAGGGGAGATGCAGGGTGCTTTGGAACACACCTCCGTTCCTGCCACCTACTTAGCCAGTTCTGGCCTACAGGGACACCCCCCTGAGCTCACAGCTTCACGCCCCTTCCTGCGAGGAGTGCGTGACCATTGGTGTCCTGTGAGTACCCCCGCACAAGCCCCCAGATGTTCCTTGTGTCTGGAGAAAGCCACACCCACATTCTCAAGGCAGCCCGCGTGCAAGAGCCCCTCGCCCACATTTCACGGAAACCATCTGCCCAGTAAATGTAATATGAAGGCCCTTCATGCGGCTCTCTGGACATTTGCGTGGGATTGACTCGAAATGCGATAGCTGTGAGGAGGAGCAGGTTTCACTGTATTTTTAGCAGGCAGTGCAGATTTTAGAACATCAGCTGAACCTCCTCGTTCTGTCCTGCTTCTCATGCAGGATGACTTGCCAGAAAAGTGGGAATAGTGAGCCTTCTTTCACATTTATGGTGTATAGGTTTTAAAAGGACAGTGTGTAAATCAGCTTGTATAATAATCGTGGCACCCACGCGCGTGAGCGGAGTTGCCATGAGCTTACTTCCAATGATTATTCCGGTTTCCAGGGAGACGAGGTTTGCAGCCACCTCCGTGGAGAAGGATGGAGCAGCCTCTCCATTCCTCGTGCGTGCAGCCGCAGCCAGATTGATTTGGCTTTGGGGGCGGAAGTGAACTGACGTTGGCTCTTCCTCTGCCCCGCCCTGATCCTCCGAAGGAGGCCGGAGGCGGGAGTCCTCGTACCTGGCGCGAGGGGGGAGGGGCAGGCACGGGAGGCGGGGCTGCACTGGAAGGGGCTATGTGAAGGTCAGAGGCTTGGGATTTTTTTGAGATCTGGCCTCCTCTCTCCTTGAGTGTCCCCCACACCCATCAACCCTTGGCTAAACACTTTCATTCCCCTGACCACCTCTATTCCTTAAATTCATCATGCCTCTTCCTGCCACAGGGCCTTTGCATATGCTATTCCCACTTTCCGCTGTATGTTTCCCTTGCCACATCCTCACCTGACTTCTGCCGTCTCATTTCTTAGATCTTAGCTTCACCTTACTAACATTTGTTGGGTGCCTGCTGTCTTCTAAACACTGTAGAGTGCTTTGCACAGGTTTTCTTATTTAATCCTTGCAACAAACCCTGAGTCAAGTGGCCCTGTTACTCTCATAGAGGCTTTCCATGAATAAGTCAGTGACTTGTGGAGTCAGGGTTCAAACCCAGCCTCTGTGCACAGCCTCCCTACCCCTTCACCTCCCTCTGCCCCACTAACCTCCCTCTCTGCTTCCCCTCCTCCCTGTTCCCCCACCTCCCTGCCCCCTAGCCCCTGGCAGAGGGTTCCCCATAACAGGTAGGAACTCTTGGTGGTCTAAATGTCTGGCTTTCCCATCATGGTTGCTCAGTGCAGGCAGAGTCTATGTCCTACCAGAGGGGCCCCTGGGAGGGAGTAGCTGTGGTCTACAGTGGGGTGTTTGGGGTGCTCAGAGGTCAGGCAAGGGACCCACTCTGGAAAGAAGCAACACCCCAGTGAGCAATGACTTCAGACAGGTTGTTGGGGCAGAAGGAGTGACTCTAAACCTCACAGAGCCTACCAGAGACCACAGGGACCAGCGTAGCCCCTCCAAGTGGGACGCATCACTGTTTGAGTCTAAAGACAGGGAACCAGAGCCCAGAGATTGTGACTCAAACCGTCATGTGTTGTTGTTTTTTTCTGATTACAACAGTTATCATACTTCAAGTGAAGAATATTTTCCCTATCAGCTTTAAATTTCATTTTAATATGTATGTATTTATGAGCATTTGAAATCCAGTCTCCCAGAGAATTGACTTTAGTTAATTTGTTTGATTCTAATTATTTTTTTCTAATTTATCATTTAACTTTTCAGTATTTTTATCCTTTATCTTTTTAACTGTTTAAATAGTCAAACTTTTCTCTTATGATTAATTCTCAGCCCCCCTTTTCCAGGAACAATCAATATGGATCTTCACTTATCGATGTGGTTTGTGCATTTCCGTGCCAGCTCTGCATAGGGGATGGACAATCTGAAGAATCACTGTCACAAAACCAGAGCCAGTGAGCTCTGCAAGATGCAAGACTGCACCTTAACTATTATTTCAAGTGCTTTTGTCTTGTGAGATAGAATAGATCCACAGAAAAAGTCTGTAAAATACACATGTAACAGCCTAATGACTTATAAGTGAGCATCTAGATACTTGCCGCCAAGTCAAGGACAATATGGCAGGACCTGAGAACATAGCAGGCCCCACCCCAGTCACTGCACCCCTCCCAGAAAGGCTCTGCCAGCTTCATTTGAAACCACCTCCTTGTGTTCACTTGGACTTCTATCACCTGGCATGCACCCCTACTTTTTTAGGGGTGCATGTATTTTTAGGGGTGTGTGTATTTTAGCTTGGCTTTGTGTGGTTTTTGAACTTCTTAAAAGTGGAATTACAGAACATGATTGTTGTATGTCTGCTTTCCTTCATCCAACTTGATATCTGTAAAATTTATGCCTGTTGATTTATGTGTACCTCGTTCACTTTCATTGCAGGATACTAAGCCATTATAAGAATATGCCACAATGTATTTATCCATCTTAGTGATGATTTGATTTGATGGTTTATAGTTTAAATGACTAAAGCTGTTGTGAACTTCTTTATGTGTGTGTACTAATGTGCTTTGGCATGCATTTTGTCAGATCATGAGGAATATATCTGTTCAGATTTTCGCACCCTTTTTTACTGAGCCACAATTGACGGGTGATTAGCAATCACTAATTCCCAAGCGTACAACTGCACACAGTGGTGATACAGGGCTGTTCCACTCCACACAAAGCCTCTCCTGTCAGTCTGCCTCTCCTCACTCAGCTCCCACACCCCTGCACATCTGCCTTCTGGGTTAGAGTTTAAGTATAAGATTTCATATACCTAGAATCATAAAATATATATTCTTTTATGACTGCTTCTTGCATTTAGCATAATGCTTTGTTTTTATCCATTCATACATATTGCTGAGCCCAATTCCACCAAAATTTGTTTATCCATCCACAAATTGGAGGATATTACAGCTTTTTCCACTTGAAGTTATTATGAATAAAGCTGCTATTAAGATCCATGTACAAGTCTTTTGTAAACATATGTTTTAATGTCTCTTGGGTATATACCTAGGAGTGGGATTACTAGGTTCTACAGTAAGTTTGTATTTAACTTTATAAAAAACTGACAAACTCTTTTCCGGAGTGACTGTGCCACTGCGTGCTCCCCAAGACCGTATATGACAGTTCCACACCCTCGCCAGAACTTGGGACTGTCTGCAATCTTCCTTCCAATGTTGACCATGCTGGTGAGTCTGCAGTGGTATCTCACTGCAGTTTTAATTTGCATTACTGGGGTGACTAATGATGTTGAGCCTCCAACATTTCTTCTTTGGCAAAGTATCTGCTCCTAAGAGCTCATAAGAAGTTAATAAGTTATGTCCTTTTGTTTATCTTCTTTCATAAAATATCTTTCTAAATCTTTTTCCAATTTTTAACAATTGGGCTGTTTTCATGTAATTGAGATGTACGAGCTCTTTATACATTCCAGACACAAGTTCTTCACCAGGCACTTGTACAAATATTCTCCCCGTCTTGGACTTGCCTTTCAATCTGCTCACCAGTACCTTGTAAAAAACAAAAATTTTCCATTTTGTTGGAGTCTGATTTATTACTTTTTTCTTTACGAGTTTTGTGTCCTGTCTAGGGAACATTTGCTTAAACCAAGGTTACAAATATTTTCTTTTATGTCTTTCAAGAGTTTTACGATTTTAGCCCTTACATGTAAGGGTTTGATCCACTTTGAGTTAATTTTTGTGTATGGTGTGACGTAACAGCCAAGGCTGTTATTGTTGAAGATGATGCCCAACTGTTCCAGTATCATTCGCTGAAGATACTCACATTTCCCATTAAACTACCTTGGCACTTTTATTGAAAATCAATTGTTTGTAAAAATGCAGGTCTATTTCTACATTCCCAATGCTGTCCCATTGAGCTATATGTCTGTCCTATGCCAATACTAGTCTGTATTTACTACTGTAGCCCTCTAGTAAATTCTGAAATCTGGCAGAATAAGTCCTCCAAATCTGTTCTTTTTCAAAATCATTTTGACCACTCTAGATCCTTTGATATTCCATATAAATTTTAGAATCACTTTGTCAGTTTCTACCCAAAAATGTCTATCAGACTTTTGATTGGTGTCGTATTGAACCTATAGATTACTTTGGGTAGAAATGATTTGTTAGCAATATTAAATTTTCTAATCCATGAATGTGATTTGTCTCCACATTTGTCTTTATTAATTTCTCTGAATATTTTATAATTTTGCAGTATACAGGCCTTGTACACATTTTGCTAAACTTACCTGTATTTTGTATATTTAATGCTTTTATAAATGCTACTTTAAATAATATTTTATTGTTTATTAGTAGTATATGGAAATACAATTGATTACTTAAAATTGCCTTTTTATCCTACCACCTTGCTAAGTCCACTTATTAGTTCTAACAGCTAGCTTTTTCCTTTTTCTTTTTCTTTTTCTTTTTTTTTTTTTTTGAGAGAGAATGAGAGACAGAGCATGACAGGGGAAGGGGCAGAAGGAGAGAGAGAATCTCAAGTAGGCTCCACACTTAGTGCAGAGCCCAACAAGGTAGGGCTCAATCCCATGACCCTGAGGTCATGACCTCAGCCAAAATCAAGAGTTTGTCAATTAACCAACTGAACCACCCAGGCGTCCTTCTAACATCTATTTTTGTAGGTTCCTTAAGATTTTCTACATAGACAACATATCATAAGTAAGTAGAAACGGCTCAATACTTCCCTTCTCCCTTGCATGCCTTTTATCTCTTTTTCTTGCTAGGCTGCACCTGCTTGGCCCTCACGCAGAGCAGAGGTGGTAAGAGTAATATCCTTGCCTTGCCCCTGATCTCATGGGAAATCATTTGGTCCTTCAACCTTCAGTCTGATGTAAGCTGTAGGCTTTTGTAGATAACTTTTCCCTAGTTAAAATCTAGTTCTGTGTTCTGAGAGTTTTTATCATGAATAGGTGATGAATTTTTTCAAATGTCTTTTTTGTTGTCATAATCTGTTATCCTTTTTACACATAGCTGGATACACATATCCTTTTTACATATCATTTTATTGAAGATTTTTAGGCCTGTGTTAATTAGGAGTATTATTTATAGTTTTCGTTCTTGTGATGTTTTTGTCTTGTTTTAGTGTCAGAGTGATGTTGACTTCATAAATGAATTGGGAAATGTTCTCTCGTTTCCTCTTTTCTGTAAAGGTTTGTATAAAATTGGCATTATTTCCTGCTTATTATTTCTTACTTAGGAAATTACTTCCTTAAGTGTTTGGTAGAATTCACTTGTGAAACCATCTGGGGTGAAAGTTTTCTTTCTGGGATGATTTTACCTATAAATTCAAATACATTCAAAGAATTTGAAAACAGTTTTGGAGATATTTGGGTTAAAAAAATTTTTAATGAATGCTAATAGTATGTGTCTTTCAAGGAATTTGTCCATTACATTTATGTTTTTTGATTTGTTTGCATAAAGTTGTCCACAATATAAGTGGTTAACTTATAAGTTGGTTTTTCTTTTTCAATCTGTTAATGTGGCACATGACATTCCTTGAGTTTCAATATTAAACCAACCTTGCATTCCTGATATAAATCCCACTTAGTCATTGTCAGGCATGTAGCATCTTCTGCCTGTTATCAGGAGGAGAAACACAAAGATTTCTGCCCTCTACATCTTGGTGTTAGAGCCACCAAACACACACACACACACACACACACACCACAGTCAAGCACTGAAGGGAGCAAGCTCCTCACACTAGAAGTCACAGACCAAGATCAGTGTTGGTGGTGAGTGTTAGTCTCCCATGGCCAGTGGATCCTTCCCAGTGGCTGATGCATGGCCATTAGCCTGCATGCACCCCTCTCGTGCTGCAGCAGAAAACTCCAGCCCTCACCACATGGATGGGCATAGCAGTGGGCTTGGTCAGATGCCAAATGGTGTACACACTTCAGAAGAACAAAGGAGCACTCACTGAATCTGAAAA